>BSQZ01000039.1:0-14014 GCA_033239005.1 Lamellibrachia satsuma | reverse complement strand
GCCTTTCTTCGACTACAACGAGGGACTGTCTCAGGTCCTCGCCTTAGATTAATCTCTACTCAGTCCGAATTACGTTTTCGATTCATTTCGAAAATATTTCTTGAGATAACGATTGTTTATATAACCAACATATTTTTAGTGTAGACACCCTGAACAAAATTAGTTCAAAAGTGTGTACATGTTATAGGTCTGAAACAAGGCAATTTATGCAGTTATGATCGTGGTAATCCGCTACTATAATGAAGCTGCTATTGTGATATATGAGGCACGTGTTTTTCAACTACGCGAAGATAACGCCATATCCATTCGGCCGTGAGCGACACGACAAGCATCGTCACGTCATTTGAAAGCGACATTGCGATTGTTGTGGAAATGTCGACTATCGCATAGACTTGTGCCAGTTTTATAAAGGGTAATGCCTGAAAGCATTTAAGTGTACCCTTAAATAATTATCACCATAAGCAGCGCCGTTCATCACTCTCCCAGTACACTACTAGAATACACATACACTGCACTCTGAGGACACTGCTGTAGTACACAGCTAGAATACATAGTCGCTACACCTCCAATATACAGCTAGTCGCTACACCTCCTTTACACAGCTATGATACATAGTCACTGCACCCCAGTACACTGCTAGAGTACATAGTCACTAAACCCCATTACACGGTTATAATACATATTCACTGCAGCCCCAGTACACAGTTAGAATACATAGTCACTACACCCTCCTTACACAGCTAGAATATAAAAATAGTCACTGTACCACCATTACACAGCTAGAATACATAGATACTACAACCATAGAACACAATAAGAATATATAGTTACTGCACTCCTAGTACACATGTAGAATAGACAGTCACTGCATCCCAACTACACAGCCGAAATAAATAATCACTGCACCCCCGGTACACATCTAGAATACATAGTCACTACACCACCAGTACACAACTAGAATACATAGTCACTGAATTCCCAGTACACATCTAGAATACGTAGTCACTACACCCCCAGTTCACAGCTAGAATACATTGTCACTGCATTCCCAGTAATTAGAATACATATTAACTACACCCCCGGTACACAGCTAAAATACATAGTCACTACACCCCCAGTACACATTCACTGCATTCCTAGTGCACTGCTAGATTATATAATTGTTTACACACTGCACTCCCAGTACACTGCTAAAATACATAGTCATTTTACCCCCAGTACACAGCTAGAATACATAGTCACTACACCCCCAGTACACATTCTCTGCACTCCCTTTGTCACATATTTATGTTTTGCTGGGTAATATGCGGCGCATCAATTCACATGTACTCGTTAGGTTCAGTGTGGGTATTTGTTCAACTACGTTAATTTAATAACAATAACAATGGTAAATGGTAAAATATTTCCCGTTTAATAACACATAATAGAAAAACTAGTATTGTTACAATCCCACATCAAGAATGACTTACAGTCCCACACTAAGAATGATTTACGTGTTTGTCGACTGCAGTCTTGCGTTACGGCGTGCTCAGCGAATGCTGTCTTGCGTACGGAATGCTCGGCGAGTGCTGTATTGCATACGGAGGGGGGGAGGCTCGGCGAGTAATCATGCGTACCTTATTGCGATGTGTCCACGAACGTATTTCAATACGGTCTCAGCAACGACGAAGAAGATGGCGTGTATATAATCTCAGGTGGGGGCGACGGAAGTAGAATCATGCTGTCGGTAGTGGCAGCTGATAGTTTGGCTGTCAACCGCAAGATGTTAGCGGCTAGCGAGGTTGGACGGTGACGGAAGTCAGTGTGTATGGCTCAGAAACTCTTTGCCGCAGGTGCGTCGCATCCCCCAACGACCGCGAGTCCGTTGGGCGAGTAGGGTTATCCGAGAGGAAACATGTAGGTTTTTAGATGTTATTTGCAACATGACTGTCACATGTCTGAAGTTCCTCTGCTGCTTCGACGCCCGTAGCTATTTTATACTTTCACTATCACTTATAACAAACCTGATCAACCAATCAAGTTGGTGCATACAAGAGCCCGTAGACCACGGAAAGGCTTGGTAGCCTATACAAATGACATGTTAACTTGTGAATGTTAATGCAATGTTCGTATTAAACACCCCAGTATCAATAATTCAAATCGCATGATATCCTACAAAAAAAATGTATGTCAAACGAATATCTACAATACACACATTACAATGGTATATATATATATATATATATATATATATATATATATATATATATATATATATATATATATATATATATATATATATATATATATATATACGGAGCGACGTGCCATAGCGCACCTATTCGATCGTCAACGACCGTGACTCAGCATGGAGCGCCGTTTCTCGACTGTAACGTGGGACTGTCTTAGGTCCTCGCCTTAGCTTAATCCCTAGTCAGTCCGAATTAAGTTTTCGGTTGACTTGAAGACCATTTCGTGAGATTAAGATTTTTTGTATGATCAACCTATTTTTTATGTGGAAACCCTGACCAAACTTACTCTAAAAGTGTGTACATGTTACAGGTCTGAAACCAGTTAGTTAATTTGCTATTTACACAGTTATGGTCGTGGGAATACGCTCCTATAATGGAGCTGCTATTGTGATATATGAAAGGCACATGTGTATTTCAACTGCGCGATGGCAACGCCAGATCCATTCGGTCGTGAACGACACGACACAAATAGTCATGTCATTTGAAAGACGCCATTGCGATTGTTATTACATTACCGGTCGATTTATTACATTACTGGTTGTAACACACGATCCTTCTCCGTCGAAAATGTATGTCTAACAGTAATGTTTGTACAAGTCTGGCCAATGTCAACGAGCATGACTCACACATTGAGCGACGTATCACAGCGCACCTTCTACTCTAATTTATATAAATGCGACATACCATTTTTCCTACCGACGGCCGATGCTGGGCATCCGACTCGACGACAACCAACAAAAGAACGACAATACACTTCATCTTGTTTCCGATTCTGAAGAGACGAGTGGCGTTTTGGACGCCGAGTCATTCTTTTATCCTGCGCGATCCAGCACAAGTTGCTTTGAAATGGGGGTGAGAGTCTTAACGTGTTAAACTAGTTGTCCAACCTGCTGCTGCATCGACAATTATTCCGCTCTTGTTGCTAGAAATGTCGGTTAAAGTTATTTTTCTCTCATTACGTAGAAGGTTGATTTAAAAGTAAATGGTCCATCTACCCTGCTGTATCGTAATAGGACAAAGTCAGCGCAGAAACGTGGAACGGCTTTTTAGCAGCAGCAGCAGCAGCAGCAGCAGCAGCAGCAGCAGCAGCAGCAGCAGCAGCAGCAGCAGCAGCAGCAGCAGCAGCAGCAGCAGCAGCAGCAGCAGCAGCAGCAGCAGCAGCAGCAGCAGCAGCAGCAGCAGCAGCAGCAGCAGCAGCAGCAGCAGCAGCAGCAGCAGCAGCAGCAGCAGCAGCAGCAGCAGCAGCAGCAGCAGCAGCAGCAGCAGCAGGATGAAAGACCCTTAAGAGTACGTTAGGCAGACCAGTTGAACGAAATCATTGCTGGAGTTATCAGTATAATTGCTAGAATCACGGACGCATCCACTGGAAAGGGCGCTATTGTGTATGCGTTTGGCGTTTGTGTTTAGTAAGCATCACGCGTGTCTGATTTCAGGATTCCACTGCATTAAATCCGTGCTAGCTAATTATTGTTGTGCGTTTTCTTGTAATACGCAATCTTATGTTTGCAGGCTAATGCCGTTTGACAACTAAACAAGATATTCGACCGTGCCAGAATAACAGATGACTGCGACCGGAGATCGTGTATTTTAAACAGACATAGCAACTGTTGAGTTCTTCCTAAACGTTTTGTTATGCGGAAAAGATGTGCCAGATCTAAGCTCAGTGGTATGTAACACTGTTGAGTTCTTCCTAAATGTTTTGTTATGCGGAGAACGTGTGCACACATGTGCCAGATCTAAGCTCAATGGTATGTAAAAGGTTTCGTATTGTGTTTTGATCGCCTACTTCAGAAACGGCTCTACTGCTGGTACGTTCCCTCTGAAAATATATATTACGGTAGTCCGGTACTTGTTCTCTTGTTCATTGTTTTTATGATATTCGTGTAATGTTAATATGCAGTTCTTAAACTGCATGTTGCATAATAGCAGTAATAAATTGTCAACAACATAACGAAGAGTCTGCTCGAAAAGTTGAATCAGATTGTTGCTGTTGTTCTTGTTGTTGATGATTTTTGGTATCTAGTAACACCGAGGATAACACATTAAAGCACACCAAAGTACACTTATTTTTAATGTGGTCCTCCTGGTTTTTACGAATGTCCTTCTCTGGAGTTAGTGAGGCTATCACAGGTTTTTCCATTTTTTGCTTCCTCTAGCAAATATACCAGATAGAAGGGACCAACGGCTTTTACTGTCTCTTCCGAAAGACACAGGCAAAGTGGGGTGAACGAAGTTGCCCTAGCTTCGTAACGGCGTAGGTGGTTTCGAACCCCGTTCCCTTCGACCGAAAGCACACGACCACCGCGCCCCACTGAATTCGACTATGCTCTGATTGCAAGGCAGTGTCGTGGCGAACAAAATCACCACCTTCGTCTTTATCATTTCCGAAGTCACGGTCACAGAGTGCACGATCCTTCTCCGTCGAAAATGTATGTCTGACAGTAACGTTTGCACGAGTCTGGCCATTATTACATGTATATATAACACGTTCGAAGTGACACGTCGTCCAATGCGTGAGTCATGCTCGCTGACATGTAACAGTGTCCGGTACCCTGCTTACATTTACAGATATTTTATGACATTGTGGATAATAAATTAGATGTATGTTTATAAAGAGCGGGTTACACGTCTTTTAGAAAAGGTCACATATTGCATAAAACTTCTCCGTCTAAAATGTATGTCTAATATTACGTTTGTTTGAGTAGACATAGACTGAACAACCCGGTGTGGGAATGGGTAAATATATACGAAATCAAGTGACGTGCACATGTATGATAATAATTCATTGGAACGAACTTGTAACGTCCCCTCGGTAGTTGGGGTCAACACGTCAAACCAAGAAGTCATCGCAAGGACAATGCAGCCAGGAAGCTATACTCCGGAGTTATTCTTTTTAGACCATGGTATTTGTGCATAATTATGATATCCAATAAGAAGTCAATTGAGAAAGATATCAAAATCACAGCAGCTGGACAGTGGCTATGATAGGCCTTGGGTCGATTAGTATTTTATGCAAGGCAAATCATCGAACTTCTGTTATTTTGATTGACTTAACGGCCGAGTCGATTTCGTCAGTTAATGTGGCAGTCTCACAATGCCATTGGCTTCTTTGTCCACATATCGTGTTTAAAGACCTCATGCAGTGAAATTACAATAACGACATTCAACTGGCCAGCAAGGCAGCTTATAATATACCAAATTCATGTAACAAAATATTAGCAGCATCCATCAAGTTAATTAGTCACCACAACCAGATTAATGATAGCCATCTGGCATCGCTACAGAGCAGTCCGCGAAATCTAGGTCAGGCAGCCCGTGACGTCAGAACAGGCGAAAACTGCTGGGCCTACTGCGCGTGTTGCACGCTATTGTGCGCCATTGTTTACATTCTTTTAATCCATCCATTGATAACACAGCATCATATTTTTCGTTATAAAATTCGGATAGTTTGGAACTATTACATATATTTAGCAAGTGCAGACATGGTAAATCGTTGTGTAGTGTTTGGATGCAGCAATACGCCAAATGAAACAGTAAGCCAACACAAGTTTACAATTGACAAACATCGTCGACAGATATGGGCCAGATTCGTCCGCAGAACCCGTGCACGTTGGCATTTAAAAGAATATGTTTTCATATGCAGCAAGCACTTTTAAAGTTCGACATAGGATACGCCCAGAGTCTGGTGTTGAAGGAAATTGCAATTCCAACCATCTACCCCACTGTTAATACGGTCGCTAGTAGTGGAAAAAAGACCACACCCGCAGCCAGTACCAGTATCCGTAGTGTCGCAGCTACCAGTTCAACGTGCCAGCGGTCCGCAGTGGGAAAAATCGAAGTCCGGCTTATATTTATCATAAATGGATTATAACATGCATATAAAATGTTAGCACTAAAGATAATTTACAGAGTATTTAAAAAGACAAATTATCACTGCGAGACGTATGGGACGGCTTCTGCCAGTGCACCGTCGCCGTCGGACAGAGCGTGTTTATCCTCGACCAGCACAGACACAGTCTCTGCCTCTGGCTCATGTATGTTGTGGGTTGTGGTCCGGTCAGGGGCTCAGGGTCAGCATAACACTCCCCCGTATCACTGTCCACATCTTCTAAATACTAAATAGTGTCATCACATGAAGAACCAGATGAATCTGACATTGTGCTGCGAGATTGGCCTTCCCGGTGTGACGTCACGAATACCGTCCGCAGTCGCTAGATGTCGCTACAAACTGGTACATTTTGTGTGCACAAAACATGTTTCTTTTACGGGGTGACGGATGGAATTTAAAAATTATTTGAATAACAGTAAATTAGTTTTGAGTATGGACAATGCAGTTTGGGAAGAAAACAAATTAATTTCGCATATCCTTTAAAGTTTTGTCTTGGAACTGAATCTGCTACGTTATTTGAAATATGAGTATTACATATAATATGGCCTTCATTACAAAAACTGCTCCGCACGCACACACATACGCACGCACGCACGCACACACACCCGTAACCACCGACATATCAAAACAGTATCGTTCAAAGTAATGTTGATGTCGTGTCTTGGGTTGTACGCTGTATCTCTAAAGCTTGATGTAACGCCATGAATGTTGTTTATAATTGTCAATTCCTTGAAGATAAGTTCAGTGAACGCTGTCGAAGTTGTACGACACCCCTCTGTCTGTATCCGAGTTGAAGCTTAACTTGTACATGGGACCCACAGCAATACACACATGCAGCAAAGTGTGTGTATATTAGGAGAAAAATAGTGCTAAAGTAAACATTACTGGGATTACATAATATACTTGAGTGATTACGTCGTTCCGTCGTCTTGGGCTGAATGGTGTAAATTGATAAGACCATAATTTAAACCAGATTTAAGTCTCAAGAGAAATAGCATATGCGAGCTTTCACAAGACAGCAATAAAACATCATCTTAAAAAAGTCAAGTTAAAGCGCAAGTTAACAGCCACTTCTGCACTTGATATAGGTAGCAACGATCCTCATGTAAGAGGATAAACAAAACAGCTACGCTAATGTAAAGATAGCAATTACATTGTGTGTCGTGTATGTTTGCAGGCCCGTAGGAAACAAAATGCATCAGTAATGCCCGCTTTGACTAAGGAATATGAACACAAGCAGACCATGTAATTGTTATCATAGTTTATGTAATCGAATGTCCTGCTTAGTTGTTGGAATTACCCTTAAAAATCACAGGTGTGTAAGAAAATACTCAATAATAATGATTGATTCTATTTTTGCATCCAATTATCCATTAGCGTAGGCTGAGACGCAACAAACGCTCCATTACAAGACTCTACACACAGACGCCATTGTTATATTTGTATAGCTATTATAGCGATCAAGACGCTGTGAAGCTGCGGTTTGTAATGAATAGTTGCGTGTTATTAGATAGTACGCCTCAATTGTTGGCTAATTGGACTCCAGACACAGAAGCCATTGTTGTGTACGAGTGGCTAATAGGAATCAAGATGCCGTGAAGCTGCAACGCTTCAACAACCTGTCGTTCTGGGTACATATCTGTCGGCGAACATAGAATGTTGTAATTCTTTGTGTTTTCTCATAGCTGAATCTCGTTTTTGCACTCATTGTGTATAACCGCAAATAATCAGCAGTAAAAACGACACTATTTTAGTGGCATAAATAATTAATCTTGCTGCAAAACCCCTTTTGAGATACGTGAGCAACTGTTCACATATAATTACTAAGCGCAAATCGGACAATACAGCTGTGCTAATACAACGCTAACTGTGTCTGGAGTGCGCATTTGGTGTGAACTGTGTGAATGGGCGCAAAGATTATATCAACAAACTACCCTTGACTTCAACATGCGTCAATTAAATTTGACGGCGGCAACTTCGCTGTATTCTGCATGATCAAAGCATAGACACACACACGCACGCACGCACGCACGCACGCACGCAGGCGGGCACGCAATTCTGCAAAGTTGCGACGTGCTTTGGACAGCTTTATTTACCGCATGGCGAAGTGGCCTATGGTGAGGAGTTGACCTCTGGTGAGGAGGTGACCTCTTTCTATGGAGGCCTTGTGAAAAGGGACAACGTCAGAATCCTAATTATGACCAATGAGCGTGCGCCTTTGTCTCGGTTGCTATGGCTAAAGCTTCTGCGACTTCCGCCAAGTTTCGCCTTAGCAACCATGTTTACAGACGCAGTGGCAGTTTGAAAGTGGTCTGTGTCTACATGATAATCTGCAAGAACCCGAAGTTTATTACGCCAACGTGCGGATGAGTGCTAAAGCACTGCACGAGATTTAGATCTGCCTGCCCAGTTTATTTAGGTGTCCACAGTGGCTGAAGACACACGTGTTTCTGATCGTAGTTCTGCTGAAAAAGCTATTGGTATAAACCTGTGTCCTGGCTGGCACCTAAATATGTCACTATGGCGACGTGAATTTGTATTTTCCCGAACAAGATGATCTGGTAAAGGAAGAGCTGTCTGTCCATGTAATGATTTGTAAAACACCACGAGGCGGCTGATCTCTCTCCGAAGCTCCAAGAACTCCAACTTTAGACCCTACATCTTCTCAGAGACATTGCTTTCCCGATTGTTTTTGTTCTTCTTTGCAAATCTCGCTGCTCATCGTTGTTCTTTCTCGATTTATTTGATGTTGTGTTGTGTGCATGCCCGGGGGGGGTACTCCCTATACTGAGGTATACATGTATGTGCCGCGCAAATGCCCCTGTTTTTGGCCATTTTCTCTCTCTGTCCGAAGAAAAAATGTAAATTTTCTCTCTTTGTGCCCCAATTAAACCTGGTAATTCTCTCTTTCATCGAAGAGGAAATTTCCCAATGAAAACGTTCCGCTCGGGCTCACCTTACACTTATAGATATTAGATAAATTGTTCAATAATTCTCTCTTGATGACCCTAAATTTCTTGATTTCTCTCTCTCTCTCCATGTGCTCCATGGGCCTCTGGTGGCACACCCCCACCGCTTTGGTATGGCAGTACCCCCCCCCCGGGTGTGCATGGCTCCCTTGCGGAGCTCGCGTACTATAGACGCGGACGAACCAGGTATGCGCACAATTCTGGCACTAGATTCCATGAGAGACTATGAAATGATATTAACTTTCTGCCGTTTCCGAAACCGCGCAGCAATCGACAGAAATAGGTTATAAGGATACGACGGAATGTCTGACAGCTTCACATTTGCCGCGGACATGTTTGCTGTTAGCTTGTTGTTGGGGTCACTAGTCAAAATGTCGCGTAATGGAACTGACAATTCATGAGGAGTTTGCCTTATTCTCGCCTGTGCAGACCATATCGTGGCTACTTGCTTACTTACTTAATCCTCTTCGCTCAAAGTAGAGCATTGGGCCGACACGATATTTTTCCAACGAACTCTGTTGTTTGCAGCTTTCTTCTTTTTTTTTCAGGTGGTTCTCTGTTATTAAATTTCCTACATTTTGATTGATGTTATATGTGAATACTCTCACTAAAATATTCAATTTAATATGAGTTGTCTCAAGTGTTATTATGTCCATGTATTTTATTTAGTAAGTGTTGTAACAACCGCGCCACACAATTGAATTTACTGCAAATTGGTGTTGCATGACGCGCTTGGTTAACTCCATCAACAAATACGAACGCCCTAGGAAAAAACCTGGCTACAGCCCTGATGCATACACACTAGGTCACGCGCACTTTATATATCACAACTGTGAATCAGACTAGGTGTATCAAATTGTTGAGACACACATTTCGTACATCACAATTAAGTAGTGTTAGTTAGTTAGTTATTATATTGTTAGTTGACAGCTTCATAGTGTTAGTTAATTTATTTTCTGAACGTTGGATGTTTGAATAGTGCGGGCAGTTGATAGCTGACCTGATAGTAGAATGAACTCTAGCTTGTTGTCTATTGCATTGCCTAAATGGTATATTGTATTAATTCCACATAATTGGTCCTATTCTAGACAACCAATCAATTGGTCATATTCCAACCAATATAATTGGTCCTTGCCTAACCAATTTACATTGGTTGCTACATGACCTAGATATATTAACCAATAACTTTGTTAAATTGACCAACATATGTTGGTTACTATTCTAACCAATATGGATTGGTTAAAAAGTTAACCATAAAAAAATGGTTGTCTTAACCAAGAGATTTGTTGGACACATATCTACCAACCACATTGGTTGAATTTGACCAATATCCTGGTCATTTTAACCAATCTGTTTTTAGAGTGCATCTATGGATTCATCTCCCCATCTATGGATTCATCTCCCCATCTATGGGTTCATCTCCCCATCTATGGGTTCATCTCCCCATCTATGCTGAACGTACGTTCTTATGGTAGCTGGGGCGGCTAGCGTGTCAGTTGATTTTTTTTATTTTTTTCTTCATAACATGCTAGGAAATATTGAACTGAACGTCGACACCACAAATAATCAACTTGCACTAACGTCGTATTTCTCAAATTCATCCTTTAAAAGAACAGTCCTTTTGGAAATCCCCCAGATTTCTTAGAAACACTGAATGTTTACATAGTAACGACCACATGTGCTACAATGTTCGAACCAGCTATATTCGTTCGCCGTGAAAGCGGAACATATCATCTGGTTACTGTGATTCCAATACACGTCAGTAGAATATCTACATATCTAAATGATGTCGTCAAACCAGCAGATATCGGTGCTAACGTAATTTATTGTGCCTTTGAACCTATAACAGAAACAGCCTGTAACCATGACCTGATGACTCAAATCAAAATGATCGTAAACACGCCCTGCCACGTGTTTGTCAGATGGCTGGCGTAACCTGATATCGTAGACGACAACACGTTGCACATACAGGTTCAAGGGCCATTGTAGCGGCATATTAAGGGGCTATGTCAATATTACAAATGGCTATTATGTGTTGTCAACAATACATCAAACGCCAGTGATAATCGTCATATTTGAAACATGATATGCGTATCTATCGACATTTCTGTTATCACTAACAATCAGGAAACGTTACGTAATTTAATTTTTTTAACTACATCACTTACGACGCTGCAATTTGGCGTATGAACTTGCATGTTTGGAGTTACGGTTGGTGAAGGGTTTGTGTCAAAAATACACTACCACTTTAGGCTCTTATTCAACTTTTGCTTAATTCATTCACAGTGGTTTAGCAGACGTTATTCGTTGATGTTAACCAACATCTCCCTTAAAGTTACCAGTGACACTGTCATACATATAGGTATGTCATTTATTTCTTTGGGGATTTTCTCCAAACGGTATAATTTCGCATTTTGTGGCAATTTTTTCACATTGAAAAAATTTTTTTTTCAATCTTGTAACATAAACAAATAAATTAAAAACTACAAATTGTATTAATCTGAACTATTATATGGTATTTCAACTACAATCTGTGAAGAATGTGTTAATTTATCCAGAAAACGTCTACTGGAACTACTCAATTCAAACAAGAATATAACAGCCACCCCAACTACTTTTACATCGTGGAATCCAGTTTTTGGACTTACAAACACTTTACACTTCACCCCTGTTCATTCAGCGTTGTCATAACCTCTTTAATCATGGATAATAAAGCGAAGTTACCGCCGTCAAACCCAATGCCGAAGTCACGGGTAGTGTATTGATGTAATCTTCGTCAAAGCCACACACCATACGCATAGTTAACGTTATGTTAGCGCTACAGTATTGTAAGCACTCTGAAAGGAAGAACGATGCATATTAAGTACGGACGTGGTCGTTAACTTGAACACGGCTTCAGATCGCCGACAATCCGCTTCTTGTTGTCATTGTATCGATGCCGTGTAAACGACCTCGCACGCTATTTCTCTTAGCGTTTAAATGTGGCTTAAATTACACGGGTTGACTATTTATATCCTCCAGCTGAATGCGGTGTAGCGGTGTAATCAGTCCAAGTATAGTATGTTATTTTAGTAATATTTAATTGTTCGTCGTTGATTCCAGGAGGCACGCAACAAGGAACTGGGCTTCATTTCACACTGGTTAATTTTGTTTCGGCGTCTAACGGGCATTCTACCGTGGTCATTGTTGGTCATGTCACCTGAGGAGGATAGTAATTGTGAGTCTCCTTCTCCTGACGCATTCCGTGTAAATACATATCACGTTTAACAGTGTGTGCGCACCTCGCCGCTTTGACAAAGCCGCCAAGTAGCTTTGTCCTGTCAGCAGCGACAGCATGTTGCTGTAGCTGTTCAGAGAACTAAAACCTATGGTAATACTGTCCACATATCGACTGTACTTTTTGAGCCCATATGGAAATATATACCATCGTATTCCATGGTAAATATCATGGTGTTTTGAAACAGGTAAACCACGGTAACCTATGATGTTTTGAAACAGGCAAATTGTAAAATACCTTGGTGCTTTGAAACAGGTAAACCATGGTATACCATACATTTACCATGCAAAATATATGAAAAAGCATGGTCTACCACAGTTTACCATGTACTGCCATGGTGCCACGGTTTACTATGTAATACCGTGTAAAATAACGAAACACCATGGTATACCATGTAATTCCATGGCATACTATGTAATTCCATGGTATGTTTTCATTAGGGAGCTGACGAGACTAATGTACCCGCTTACAGTGGATACCATAAACACTCACCTCCGATGTATCCGCGGATAAGAGCCCTTACTTTACGACCCTTTATAATACTGAGTTCATCCCTGCGGTCGATCAACTCTCCGACATACTCTAATATGGCCTCCATGTACTTGCCAGTGTTTTGGCTGCTGATAAGTAGCCCAAAGCGCAAGTAACCGCTTCTCGACTGGTATTCATTTGGAGTCGTTTAGTTAGCATCACGCGTGTCTGATTTCTGGTTAGTAATGATATATGAATAGTAGCTCGCGTATTTCAAAAGCGTTTTGTGAGTAAGAGAAATTCCTTTCATACCAACCCACGCTAATGTATAATTGGATGCAACGAAATAGAGCAGCATGGTGAACCCAATATACAATTGACGCCGAACCAGACATAAATGTTTCCATTTATACTAGACTTGGCACAACACTAATATTTTACCACTGCATTAAATTCAAGTTAGCTAATTGTTTTTGTGCATATTCTAATAATACGTATTATTTATGTTTGCACGCTAGTGCGGTTCGACAACTAAACAAGGCGTTCAGCCGTGCCCCAATAATAGACGCCTTAGACCGGAAAACGTGTATCGTTGTTTTCACGATATTCCTGTAATGCTAATCTCAAGTTCTTGAACTGTAATCTAATATACCAGACGACGAATTGATTAAAATGGTATCAAGCATAAGGTGTTTAAACAATTCAATGATGGATAATTGTTTCCTGTCTGAGCTTCGGCGACCGACGCGAGGACAACCAACAGAAGAACTATAATACACTTCATCTTGTTTCCAATTCTGAAGAGACGAGTGGCGTTTTCCGTGGGTTCTTTGAGGTTTGCACATTTCGAATGAGTTCCACGCTGGCTTATATCGAATGGGTTCCTCGCTTGCTTATGTGGAATGGTTTCCCCGCTTGTTTATGTCGAGAGGGTTCCTCGCTTGCTTAGGTCGAGTGGGTTCCTCGCTTCCTTAGGTCGATTGGTTTCTTCATTTGGTCATGTCTCGTGGGTTCCTCGCTTGCTTAGGTCGATTGGTTTCTTCATTTGGTCATGTCTCGTGGGGTGATCGCTTGCCAATGTCAAGCGGGTTCCTCGCTTGCTTATATCGGGTGGGTTCCTCACCTTTTTATGTCGAATGGGTTCCTCGCTTGTTTATGTCGAGTGGGTTCCTCGTTT
>BSQZ01000038.1:6557500-6611945 GCA_033239005.1 Lamellibrachia satsuma | reverse complement strand
TATATTCTTGGTTGCTGTGTTGTTTTTATTATTGGGTCTCTCCGTGCAATATATATTCTTGGTTGCTGTGTTGTTTTTATTATTGGGTCTCTCCGTGCAATATATATTCTTGGTTGCTGTGTTGTTTTTTTATTATTTGGGTCTCTCCTTGCAATATATATTCTTGGTTGCTGTGTTGTTTTTATTATTGGGTCTCTCCGTGCAATATATATTCTTGGTTGCTGTGTTGTTTTTATTATTGGTCTCTCCTTGCAATATATATTCTTGGTTGCTGTGTTGTTTTTATTATTGGGTCTCTCCGTGCAATATATATTCTTGGTTGCTGTGTTGTTTTTATTATTGGGTCTCTCCGTGCAATATATATTCTTGGTTGCTGTGTTGTTTTTATTATTGGGTCTCTCCGTGCAATATATATTCTTGGTTGCTGTGTTGTTTTTATTATTGGGTCTCTCCGTGCAATATATATTCTTGGTTGCTGTGTTGTTTTTATTATTGGGTCTCTCCGTGCAATATATATTCTTGGTTGCTGTGTTGTTGTTTTTATTATTGGGTCTCTCCGTGCAATATATATTCTTGGTTGCTGTGTTGTTTTTATTATTGGTCTCTCCGTGCAATATATATTCTTGGTTGCTGTGTTGTTTTTATTATTGGGTCTCTCCGTGCAATATATATTCTTGGTTGCTGTGTTGTTTTTATTATTGGGGGTCTCTCCGTGCAATATATATTCTTGGTTGCTGTGTTGTTTTTATTATTGGGTCTCTCCCGTGCAATATATATTCTTGGTTGCTGTGTTGTTTTTTATTATTGGGTCTCTCCGTGCAATATATATTCTTGGTTGCTGTGTTGTTTTTATTATTGGGTCTCTCCGTGCAATATATATTCTTGGTTGCTGTGTTGTTTTTATTATTGGGTCTCTCTCGTGCAATATATATTCTTGGTTGCTGTGTTGTTTTTTATTATTGGGTCTCTCCTTGCAATATATATTCTTGGTTGCTGTGTTGTTTTTATTATTGGGTCTCTCCGTGCAATATATATTCTTGGTTGCTGTGTTGTTTTTATTATTGGGTCTCTCCGTGCAATACATATTCTTGGTTGCTGTGTTGTTTTTATTATTGGGTCTCTCCTTGCAATATATATTCTTAGTTGCTGTGTTGTTTTTATTATTGGGTCTCTCAGTGCAATATATATTCTTGGTTGCTGTGTTGTTTTTATTATTGGGTCTCTCCTTGCAATATATAATCTTGGTTGCTGTGTTGTTTCTATTATTGGGTCTCTCCCGTGCAATATATATTCTTGGTTGCTGTGTTGTTTTTATTATTGGGTCTCTCCGTGCAATATATATTCTTGGTTGCTGTGTTGTTTTTATTATTGGGTCTCTTCGTGCAATATATATTCTTGGTTGCTGTGTTGTTTTTATTATTGGGTCTCTCCGTGCAATATATATTCTTGGTTGCTGTGTTGTTTTTTATTATTGGGTCTCTCCGTGCAATATATATTCTTGGTTGCTGTGTTGTTTTTATTATTGGGTCTCTCGTGCAAATATATATTCTTGGTTGCTGTGTGTTTTTTATTATTGGGTCTCTCCGTGCAATATATATTCTTGGTTGCTGTGTTGTTTTTATTATTGGGTCTCTCCGTGCAATATATATTCTTGGTTGCTGTGTTGTTTTTATTATTGGGTCTCTCCGTGCAATATATATTCTTGGTTGCTGTGTTGTTTTTATTATTGGGTCTCTCCGTGCAATATATATTCTTGGTTGCTGTGTTGTTTTTATTATTGGGTCTCTCCGTGCAATATATATTCTTGGTTGCTGTGTTGTTTTTATTATTGGGTCTCTCCGTGCAATATATATTCTTGGTTGCTGTGTTGTTTTTATTATTGGGTCTCTCGTGCAATATATATTCTTGGTTGCTGTGTTGTTTTTATTATTGGGTCTCTCCGTGCAATATATATTCTTGGTTGCTGTGTGTGTTTTTATTATTGGGTCTCTCCGTGCAATATATATTCTTGGTTGCTGTGTTGTTTTTATTATTGGGGGTCTCTCCGTGCAATATATATTCTTGGTTGCTGCTGTTGTTTTTATTATTGGTCTCTCCTTGCAATATATATTCTTGGTTGCTGTGTTGTTTTTATTATTGGGTCTCTCGTGCAATATATATTCTTGGTTGCTGTGTTGTTTTTATTATTGGTCTCTCCTTGCAATATATATTCTTGGTTGCTGTGTTGTTTTTATTATTGGGTCTCTCCTGCAATATATATTCTTGGTTGCTGTGTTGTTTTTATTATTGGGTCTCTCCTTGCAATATATATTCTTGGTTGCTGTGTTGTTTTTATTATTGGGTCTCTCCTTGCAATATATATTCTTGGTTGCTGTGTTGTTTTTATTATTGGGTCTCTCCTTGCAATATATATTCTTGGTTGCTGTGTTGTTTTTATTATTGGGTCTCTCCGTGCAATATATATTCTTGGTTGCTGTGTTGTTTTTATTATTGGGTCTCTCCTTGCAATATATATTCTTGGTTGCTGTGTTGTTTTTATTATTGGGTCTCTCCGTGCAATATATATTCTTGGTTGCTGTGTTGTTTTTATTATTGGGTCTCTCCGTGCAATATATATTCTTGGTTGCTGTGTTGTTTTTATTATTGGGTCTCTCGTGCAATATATATTCTTGGTTGCTGTGTTGTTTTTATTATTGGGTCTCTCCGTGCAATATATATTCTTGGTTGCTGTGTTGTTTTTATTATTGGGTCTCTCCGCAATATATATTCTTGGTTGCTGTGTTGTTTTTATTATTGGGTCTCTCCGTGCAATATATATTCTTGGTTGCTGTGTTTGTTTTTATTATTGGGTCTCTCCTTGCAATATATATTCTTGGTTGCTGTGTGTTTTTATTATTGGGTCTCTCCTTGCAATATATATTCTTGGTTGCTGTGTTGTTTTTATTATTGGGTCTCTCCTTGCAATATATATTCTTGGTTGCTGTGTTGTTTTTATTATTGGTCTCTCTCCGTGCAATATATATTCTTGGTTGCTGTGTTGTTTTTATTATTGGGTCTCTCCTTGCAATATATATTCTTGGTTGCTGTGTTGTTTTTATTATTGGGTCTCTCCTTGCAATATATATTCTTGGTTGCTGTGTTGTTTTTATTATTGGGTCTCTCCGTGCAATATATATTCTTGGTTGCTGTGTTGTTTTTATTATTGGGTCTCTCCGTGCAATATATATTCTTGGTTGCTGTGTTGTTTTTATTATTGGGTCTCTCCGTGCAATATATATTCTTGGTTGCTGTGTTGTTTTTATTATTGGGTCTCTCCGTGCAATATATATTCTTGGTTGCTGTGTTGTTTTTATTATTGGGTCTCTCCGTGCAATATATATTCTTGGTTGCTGTGTTGTTTTTATTATTGGGTCTCTCCGTGCAATATATATTCTTGGTTGCTGTGTTGTTTTTATTATTGGTCTCTCCGTGCAATATATATTCTTGGTTGCTGTGTTGTTTTTATTATTGGGTCTCTCCGTGCAATATATATTCTTGGTTGCTGTGTTGTTTTTATTATTGGGTCTCTCCGTGCATATATATATTCTTGGTTGCTGTGTTGTTTTTATTATTGGGTCTCTCCGTGCAATATATATTCTTGGTTGCTGTGTTGTTTTTATTATTGGGTCTCTCCGTGCAATATATATTCTTGGTTGCTGTGTTGTTTTTATTATTGGGTCTCTCCGTGCAATATATATTCTTGGTTGCTGTGTTGTTTTTATTATTGGGTCTCTCCGTGCAATATATATTCTTGGTTGCTGTGTTGTTTTTATTATTGGGTCTCTCCGTGCAATATATATTCTTGGTTGCTGTGTTGTTTTTATTATTGGGTCTCTCCGTGCAATATATATTCTTGGTTGCTGTGTTTGTTTTTATTATTGGGTCTCTCCGTGCAATATATATTCTTGGTTGCTGTGTTGTTTTTATTATTGGGTCTCTCTTGCAATATATATTCTTGGTTGCTGTGTTGTTTTTATTATTGGGTCTCTCCGTGCAATATATATTCTTGGTTGCTGTGTTGTTTTTATTATTGGGTCTCTCCGTGCAATATATATTCTTGGTTGCTGTGTTGTTTTTATTATTGGGTCTCTCCTTGCAATATATATTCTTGGTTGCTGTGTTGTTTTTATTATTGGGTCTCTCCGTGCAATATATATTCTTGGTTGCTGTGTTGTTTTTATTATTGGGTCTCTCCGTGCAATATATATTCTTGGTTGCTGTGTTGTTTTTATTATTGGGTCTCTCCTTGCAATATATATTCTTGGTTGCTGTGTTGTTTTTATTATTGGGTCTCTCCTTGCAATATATATTCTTGGTTGCTGTGTTGTTTTTATTATCTGGGTCTCTCCGTGCAATATATCTTGGTTGCTGTGTTGTTTTTATTATTGGGTCTCTCCTTGCAATATATATTCTTGGTTGCTGTGTTGTTTTTATTATTGGGTCTCTCCTTGCAATATATATTCTTGGTTGCTGTGTTGTTTTTATTATTGGGTCTCTCCGTGCAATATATATTCTTGGTTGCTGTGTTGTTTTTATTATTGGGTCTCTCCGTGCAATATATATTCTTGGTTGCTGTGTTGTTTTTATTATTGGGTCTCTCCGTGCAATATATATTCTTGGTTGCTGTGTTGTTTTTATTATTGGGTCTCTCCTGCAATATATATTCTTGGTTGCTGTGTTGTTTTTATTATTGGGTCTCTCCGTGCAATATATATTCTTGGTTGCTGTGTTGTTTTTATTATTGGGTCTCTCCTTGCAATATATATTCTTGGTTGCTGTGTTGTTTTTATTATTGGGTCTCTCCGTGCAATATATATTCTTGGTTGCTGTGTTGTTTTTATTATTGGGTCTCTCCGTGCAATATATATTCTTGGTTGCTGTGTTGTTTTTATTATTGGGTCTCTCCGTGCAATATATATTCTTGGTTGCTGTGTTGTTTTTATTATTGGGTCTCTCCGTGCAATATATATTCTTGGTTGCTGTGTTGTTTTTATTATTGGGTCTCTCCGTGCAATATATATTCTTGGTTGCTGTGTTGTTTTTATTATTGGGTCTCTCCGTGCAATATATATTCTTGGTTGCTGTGTTGTTTTTATTGTGGGTCTCTCCGTGCAATATATATTCTTGGTTGCTGTGTTGTTTTTATTATTGGGTCTCTCCGTGCAATATATATTCTTGGTTGCTGTGTTGTTTTTATTATTGGGTCTCTCCGTGCAATATATATTCTTGGTTGCTGTGTTGTTTTTATTATTGGGTCTCTCCGTGCAATATATATTCTTGGTTGCTGTGTTGTTTTTATTATTGGGTCTCTCCGTGCAATATATATTCTTGGTTGCTGTGTTGTTTTTATTATTGGGTCTCTCCGTGCAATATATATTCTTGGTTGCTGTGTTGTTTTTATTATTGGGTCTCTCCGTGCAATATATATTCTTGGTTGCTGTGTTGTTTTTATTATTGGGTCTCTCCGTGCAATATATATTCTTGGTTGCTGTGTTGTTTTTATTATTGGGTCTCTCCGTGCAATATATATTCTTGGTTGCTGTGTTGTTTTTATTATTGGGTCACTCCGTGCAATATATATTCTTGGTTGATGTGTTGTTTTTATTATTGGGTCTCTCCGTGCAATATATATTCTTGGTTGCTGTGTTGTTTTTATTATTGGGTCTCTCCGTGCAATATATATTCTTGGTTGCTGTGTTGTTTTTATTATTGGGTCTCTCCGTGCAATATATATTCTTGGTTGCTGTGTTGTTTTTATTATTGGGTCTCTCCTTGCAATATATATTCTTGGTTGCTGTTGTTGTTTATTATTGGGTCTCTCCGTGCAATATATATTCTTGGTTGCTGTGTTGTT
Organism: Lamellibrachia satsuma; assembly: GCA_033239005.1. Lineage (NCBI taxonomy): Eukaryota > Metazoa > Annelida > Polychaeta > Sabellida > Siboglinidae > Lamellibrachia > Lamellibrachia satsuma. The sequence goes on along the minus strand of BSQZ01000038.1, from coordinate 6,606,052 downwards.
TTTATTATTGGGTCTCTCCGTGCAATATATATTCTTGGTTGCTGTGTTGTTTTTATTATTGGGTCTCTCCGTGCAATATATATTCTTGGTTGCTGTGTTGTTTTTATTATTGGGTCTCTCCGTGCAATATATATTCTTGGTTGCTGTGTTGTTTTTATTATTGGGTCTCTCCGTGCAATATATATTCTTGGTTGCTGTGTTGTTTTTATTATTGGGTCTCTCCTTGCAATATATATTCTTGGTTGCTGTGTTGTTTTTATTATTGGGTCTCTCCTTGCAATATATATTCTTGGTTGCTGTGTTGTTTTTATTATTGGGTCTCTCCGTGCAATATATATTCTTGGTTGCTGTGTTGTTTTTATTATTGGGTCTCTCCTTGCAATATATATTCTTGGTTGCTGTGTTGTTTTTATTATTGGGTCTCTCCGTGCAATATATATTCTTGGTTGCTGTGTTGTTTTTATTATTGGGTCTCTCCTTGCAATATATATTCTTGGTTGCTGTGTTGTTTTTATTATTGGGTCTCTCCTTGCAATATATATTCTTGGTTGCTGTGTTGTTTTTATTATTGGGTCTCTCCGTGCAATATATATTCTTGGTTGCTGTGTTGTTTTTATTATTGGGTCTCTCCGTGCAATATATATTCTTGGTTGCTGTTGTTTTTATTATTGGGTCTCTCCTTGCAATATATATTCTTGGTTGCTGTGTTGTTTTTATTATTGGGTCTCTCCTTGCAATATATATTCTTGGTTGCTGTGTTGTTTTTATTATTGGGTCTCTCCTTGCAATATATATTCTTGGTTGCTGTGTTGTTTTTATTATTGGGTCTCTCCTTGCAATATATATTCTTGGTTGCTGTGTTGTTTTTATTATTGGGTCTCTCCGTGCAATATATATTCTTGGTTGCTGTGTTGTTTTTATTATTGGGTCTCTCCGTGCAATATATATTCTTGGTTGCTGTGTTGTTTTTATTATTGGGTCTCTCCGTGCAATATATATTCTTGGTTGCTGTGTTGTTTTTATTATTGGGTCTCTCCGTGCAATATATATTCTTGGTTGCTGTGTTGTTTTTATTATTGGGTCTCTCCTTGCAATATATATTCTTGGTTGCTGTGTTGTTTTTATTATTGGGTCTCCGTGCAATATATATTCTTGGTTGCTGTGTTGTTTTTATTATTGGGTCTCTCCGTGCAATATATATTCTTGGTTGCTGTGTTGTTTTTATTATTGGGTCTCTCCTTGCAATATATATTCTTGGTTGCTGTGTTGTTTTTATTATTGGGTCTCTCCGTGCAATATATATTCTTGGTTGCTGTGTTGTTTTTATTATTGTGTCTCTCCTTGCAATATATATATTCTTGGTTGCTGTGTTGTTTTTATTATTGGGTCTCTCCGTTGCAATATATATTCTTGGTTGCTGTGTTGTTTTTATTATTGGGTCTCTCCGTGCAATATATATTCTTGGTTGCTGTGTTGTTTTTATTATTGGGTCTCTCCTTGCAATATATATTCTTGGTTGCTGTGTTGTTTTTATTATTGGGTCTCTCCGTGCAATATATATTCTTGGTTGCTGTGTTGTTTTTATTATTGGGTCTCTCCTTGCAATATATATTCTTGGTTGCTGTGTTGTTTTTATTATTGGGTCTCTCCTTGCAATATATATTCTTGGTTGCTGTGTTGTTTTTATTATTGGGTCTCTCCTTGCAATATATATTCTTGGTTGCTGTGTTGTTTTTATTATTGGGTCTCTCCGTGCAATATATATTCTTGGTTGCTGTGTTGTTTTTATTATTGGGTCTCTCCTTGCAATATATATTCTTGGTTGCTGTGTTGTTTTTATTATTGGGTCTCTCCGTGCAATATATATTCTTGGTTGCTGTGTTGTTTTTATTATTGGGTCTCTCCGTGCAATATATATTCTTGGTTGCTGTGTTGTTTTTATTATTGGGTCTCTCCGTGCAATATATATTCTTGGTTGCTGTGTTGTTTTTATTATTGGGTCTCTCCTTGCAATATATATTCTTGGTTGCTGTGTTGTTTTTATTATTGGGTCTCTCCGTGCAATATATATTCTTGGTTGCTGTGTTGTTTTTATTATTGGGTCTCCTTGCAATATATATTCTTGGTTGCTGTGTTGTTTTTATTATTGGGTCTCTCCGTGCAATATATATTCTTGGTTGCTGTGTTGTTTTTATTATTGGGTCTCTCCGTGCAATATATATTCTTGGTTGCTGTGTTGTTTTTATTATTGGGTCTCTCCGTGCAATATATATTCTTGGTTGCTGTGTTGTTTTTATTATTGGGTCTCTCCGTGCAATATATATTCTTGGTTGCTGTGTTGTTTTTATTATTGGTCTCTCCGTGCAATATATATTCTTGGTTGCTGTGTTGTTTTTATTATTGGTCTCTCCGTGCAATATATATTCTTGGTTGCTGTGTTGTTTTTATTATTGGGTCTCTCCGTGCAATATATATTCTTGGTTGCTGTGTTGTTTTTATTATTGGGTCTCTCCTTGCAATATATATTCTTGGTTGCTGTGTTGTTTTTATTATTGGGTCTCTCCTTGCAATATATATTCTTGGTTGCTGTGTTGTTTTTATTATTGGGTCTCTCCGTGCAATATATATTCTTGGTTGCTGTGTTGTTTTTATTATTGGGTCTCCTCCGTGCAATATATATTCTTGGTTGCTGTGTTGTTTTTATTATTGGGTCTCTCCGTGCAATATATATTCTTGGTTGCTGTGTTGTTTTTATTATTGGGTCTCTCCGTGCAATATATATTCTTGGTTGCTGTGTTGTTTTTATTATTGGGTCTCTCCGTGCAATATATATTCTTGGTTGCTGTGTTGTTTTTATTATTGGGTCTCTCCGTGCAATATATATTCTTGGTTGCTGTGTTGTTTTTATTATTGGGTCTCTCCGTGCAATATATATTCTTGGTTGCTGTGTTGTTTTTATTATTGGGTCTCTCCGTGCAATATATATTCTTGGTTGCTGTGTTGTTTTTATTATTGGGTCTCTCCGTGCAATATATATTCTTGGTTGCTGTGTTGTTTTTATTATTGGGTCTCTCCGTGCAATATATATTCTTGGTTGCTGTGTTGTTTTTATTATTGGGTCTCTCCGTGCAATATATATTCTTGGTTGCTGTGTTGTTTTTATTATTGGGTCTCTCCGTGCAATATATATTCTTGGTTGCTGTGTTGTTTTTGTTATTGTGTCTCTCCGTGCAATATATATTCTTGGTTGCTGTGTTGTTTTTATTATTGGGTCTCTCCTTGCAATATATATTCTTGGTTGCTGTGTTGTTTTTATTATTGGGTCTCTCCTTGCAATATATATTCTTGGTTGCTGTGTTGTTTTTATTATTGGGTCTCTCCGTGCAATATATATTCTTGGTTGCTGTGTTGTTTTTATTATTGGGTCTCTCCTTGCAATATATATTCTTGGTTGCTGTGTTGTTTTTATTATTGGGTCTCTCCTTGTAATATATATTCTTGGTTGTTGTGTTGTTTTTATTATTGGGTCTCTCCGTGCAATATATATTCTTGGTTGCTGTGTTGTTTTTATTATTGGGTCTCTCCGTGCAATATATATTCTTGGTTGCTGTGTTGTTTTTATTATTGGGTCTCTCCTTGCAATATATATTCTTGGTTGCTGTGTTGTTTTTATTATTGGGTCTCTCCGTGCAATATATATTCTTGGTTGCTGTGTTGTTTTTATTATTGGGTCTCTCCGTGCAATATATATTCTTGGTTGCTGTGTTGTTTTTATTATTGGGTCTCTCCGTGCAATATATATTCTTGGTTGCTGTGTTGTTTTTATTATTGGGTCTCTCCGTGCAATATATATTCTTGGTTGCTGTGTTGTTTTTATTATTGGGGGTCTCTCCGTGCAATATATATTCTTGGTTGCTGTGTTGTTTTTATTATTGGGTCTCTCCGTGCAATATATATTCTTGGTTGCTGTGTTGTTTTTATTATTGGGTCTCTCCTTGCAATATATATTCTTGGTTGCTGTGTTGTTTTTATTATTGGGTCTCTCCTTGCAATATATATTCTTGGTTGCTGTGTTGTTTTTATTATTGGGTCTCTCCTTGCAATATATATTCTTGGTTGCTGTGTTGTTTTTATTATTGGGTCTCTCCGTGCAATATATATTCTTGGTTGCTGTGTTGTTTTTATTATTGGTCTCTCCGTGCAATATATATTCTTGGTTGCTGTGTTGTTTTTATTATTGGTCTCTCCGTGCAATATATATTCTTGGTTGCTGTGTTGTTTTTATTATTGGGTCTCTCCGTGCAATATATATTCTTGGTTGCTGTGTTGTTTTTATTATTGGGTCTCTCCGTGCAATATATATTCTTGGTTGCTGTGTTGTTTTTATTATTGGGTCTCTCCGTGCAATATATATTCTTGGTTGCTGTGTTGTTTTTATTATTGGGTCTCTCCGTGCAATATATATTCTTGGTTGCTGTGTTGTTTTTATTATTGGGTCTCTCCTTGCAATATATATTCTTGGTTGCTGTGTTGTTTTTATTATTGGGTCTCTCCTTGCAATATATATTCTTGGTTGCTGTGTTGTTTTTATTATTGGGTCTCTCCGTGCAATATATATTCTTGGTTGCTGTGTTGTTTTTATTATTGGGTCTCTCCTTGCAATATATATTCTTGGTTGCTGTGTTGTTTTTATTATTGGGTCTCTCCGTGCAATATATATTCTTGGTTGCTGTGTTGTTTATTATTATTGGGTCTCTCCGTGCAATATATATTCTTGGTTGCTGTGTTGTTTTTTATTGGGTCTCTCCGTGCAAATATATATTCTTGGTTGCTGTGTTGTTTTTATTATTGGGTCTCTCCGTGCAATATATATTCTTGGTTGCTGTGTTGTTTTTATTATTGGGTCTCTCCGTGCAATATATATTCTTGGTTGCTGTGTTGTTTTTATTATTGGGTCTCTCCGTGCAAATATATATTCTTGGTTGCTGTGTTGTTTTTATTATTGGGTCTCTCCGTGCAATATATATTCTTGGTTGCTGTGTTGTTTTTATTATTGGGTCTCTCCGTGCAATATATATTCTTGGTTGCTGTGTTGTTTTTATTATTGGGTCTCTCCGTGCAATATATATTCTTGGTTGCTGTGTTGTTTTTATTATTGGGTCTCTCCGTGCAATATATATTCTTGGTTGCTGTGTGTTGTTTTTATTATTGGGTCTCTCCGTGCAATATATATTCTTGGTTGCTGTGTTGTTTTTATTATTGGGTCTCTCCGTGCAATATATATTCTTGGTTGCTGTGTTGTTTTTATTATTGGGTCTCTCCGTGCAATATATATTCTTGGTTGCTGTGTTGTTTTTATTATTGGGTCTCTCCGTGCAATATATATTCTTGGTTGCTGTGTTGTTTTTATTATTGGGTCTCTCCGTGCAATATATATTCTTGGTTGCTGTGTTGTTTTTTATTATTGGGTCTCTCCGTGCAATATATATTCTTGGTTGCTGTGTTGTTTTTATTATTGGGTCTCTCCGTGCAATATATATTCTTGGGTTGCTGTGTTGTTTTTATTATTGGGTCTCTCCGTGCAATATATATTCTTGGTTGCTGTGTTGTTTTTATTATTGGGTCTCTCCTTGCAATATATATTCTTGGTTGCTGTGTTGTTTTTATTATTGGGTCTCTCCGTGCAATATATATTCTTGGTTGCTGTGTTGTTTTTATTATTGGGTCTCTCCGTGCAATATATATTCTTGGTTGCTGTGTTGTTTTTATTATTGGGTCTCTCCGTGCAATATATATTCTTGGTTGCTGTGTTGTTTTTATTATTGGGTCTCTCCGTGCAATATATATTCTTGGTTGCTGTGTTGTTTTTATTATTGGGTCTCTCCGTGCAATATATATTCTTGGTTGCTGTGTTGTTTTTTATTATTGGGTCTCTCCGTGCAATATATATTCTTTGTTGCTGTGTTGTTTTTATTATTGGGTCTCTCCGTGCAATATATATTCTTGGTTGCTGTGTTGTTTTTATTATTGGGTCTCTCCGTGCAATATATATTCTTGGTTGCTGTGTTGTTTTTATTATTGGGTCTCTCCTTGCAATATATATTCTTGGTTGCTGTGTTGTTTTTATTATTGGGTCTCTCCGTGCAATATATATTCTTGGTTGCTGTGTTGTTTTTATTATTGGGTCTCTCCGTGCAATATATATTCTTGGTTGCTGTGTTGTTTTTATTATTGGGTCTCTCCGTGCAATATATATTCTTGGTTGCTGTGTTGTTTTTATTATTGGGTCTCTCCGTTGCAATATATATTCTTGGTTCTGTGTTGTTTTTATTATTGGGTCTCTCCTTGCAATATATATTCTTGGTTGCTGTGTTGTTTTTATTATTGGGTCTCTCCTTGCAATATATATTCTTGGTTGCTGTGTTGTTTTTATTATTGGGTCTCTCCGTGCAATATATATTCTTGGTTGCTGTGTTGTTTTTATTATTGGGTCTCTCCGTGCAATATATATTCTTGGTTGCTGTGTTGTTTTTATTATTGGGTCTCTCCGTGCAATATATATTCTTGGTTGCTGTGTTGTTTTTATTATTGGGTCTCTCCGTGCAATATATATTCTTGGTTGCTGTGTTGTTTTTATGATTGGGTCTCTCCGTGCAATATATATTCGTGGGTGATGTGGTGTTTTTATTATTGTGGGGCTCTCCGTGCAATATATATTCTTGGTTGCTGTGTTGTTTTTATTATTGGGTCTCTCCGTGCAATATATATTCTTGGTTGCTGTGTTGTTTTTATTATTGGGTCTCTCCGTGCAATATATATTCTTGGTTGCTGTGTTTTTTTTTATTATTGGGTCTCTCCGTGCAATATATATTCTTGGTTGCTGTGTTGTTTTTATTATTGGGTCTCTCCGTGCTATATATATTCTTGGTTGTAGGTGTTGTTTTTATTATTGGGTCTCTCCTTGCAATATATATTCTTGGTTGCTGTGTTGTTTTTATTATTGGGTCTCTCCGTGCAATATATATTCTTGGTTGCTGTGTTGTTTTTATTATTGGGTCTCTCCGTGCAATATATATTCTTGGTTGCTGTGTTGTTTTTATTATTGGGTCTCTCCGTGCAATATATATTCTTGGTTGCTGTGTTGTTTTTATTATTGGGTCTCTCCGTGCAATATATATTCTTGGTTGCTGTGTTGTTTTTATTATTGGGTCTCTCCGTGCAATATATATTCTTGGTTGCTGTGTTGTTTTTATTATTGGGTCTCTCCGTGCAATATATATTCTTGGTTGCTGTGTTGTTTTTATTATTGGGTCTCTCCGTGCAATATATATTCTTGGTTGCTGTGTTGTTTTTATTATTGGGTCTCTCCGTGCAATATATATTCTTGGTTGCTGTGTTGTTTTTATTATTGGGTCTCTCCGTGCAATATATATTCTTGGTTGCTGTGTTGTTTTTATTATTGGGTCTCTCTCGTGCAATATATATTCTTGGTTGCTGTGTTGTTTTTATTATTGGGTCTCTCCGTGCAATATATATTCTTGGTTGCTGTGTTGTTTTTATTATTGGGTCTCTCCGTGCAATATATATTCTTGGTTGCTGTGTTGTTTTTATTATTGGGTCTCTCCGTGCAATATATATTCTTGGTTGCTGTGTTGTTTTTATTATTGGGTCTCCGTGCAATATATATTCTTGGTTGCTGTGTTGTTTTTATTATTGGGTCTCTCCGTGCAATATATATTCTTGGTTGCTGTGTTGTTTTTATTATTGGGTCTCTCCGTGCAATATATATTCTTGGTTGCTGTGTTGTTTTTATTATTGGGTCTCTCCGTGCAATATATATTCTTGGTTGCTGTGTTGTTTTTATTATTGGGTCTCTCCTTGCAATATATATTCTTGGTTGCTGTGTTGTTTTTATTATTGGGTCTCTCCGTGCAATATATATTCTTGGTTGCTGTGTTGTTTTTATTATTGGGTCTCTCCTTGCAATATATATTCTTGGTTGCTGTGTTGTTTTTATTATTGGGTCTCTCCGTGCAATATATATTCTTGGTTGCTGTGTTGTTTTTATTATTGGGTCTCTCCGTGCAATATATATTCTTGGTTGCTGTGTTGTTTTTATTATTTGGGTCTCTCCGTGCAATATATATTCTTGGTTGCTGTGTTGTTTTTATTATTGGGTCTCTCCGTGCAATATATATTCTCTGGTTGCTGTGTTGTTTTTATTATTGGGTCTCTCGTGCAATATATATTCTTGGTTGCTGTGTTGTTTTTATTATTGGGTCTCTCCGTGCAATATATATTCTTGGTTGCTGTGTTGTTTTTATTATTGGTCTCTCCGTGCAATATATATTCTTGGTTGCTGTGTTGTTTTTATTATTGGTCTCTCCGTGCAATATATATTCTTGGTTGCTGTGTTGTTTTTATTATTGGGTCTCTCCGTGCAATATATATTCTTGGTTGCTGTGTTGTTTTTATTATTGGTCTCTCCTTGCAATATATATTCTTGGTTGCTGTGTTGTTTTTATTATTGGGTCTCTCCTTGCAATATATATTCTTGGTTGCTGTGTTGTTTTTATTATTGGGTCTCTCCGTGCAATATATATTCTTGGTTGCTGTGTTGTTTTTATTATTGGGTCTCTCCTTGCAATATATATTCTTGGTTGCTGTGTTGTTTTTATTATTGGGTCTCTCCGTGCAATATATATTCTTGGTTGCTGTGTTGTTTTTATTATTGGGTCTCTCCGTGCAATATATATTCTTGGTTGCTGTGTTGTTTTTATTATTGGGTCTCTCCTTGCAATATATATTCTTGGTTGCTGTGTTGTTTTTATTATTGGGTCTCTCCTTGCAATATATATTCTTGGTTGCTGTGTTGTTTTTATTATTGGGTCTCTCCTTGCAATATATATTCTTGGTTGCTGTGTTGTTTTTATTATTGGGTCTCTCCTTGCAATATATATTCTTGGTTGCTGTGTTGTTTTTATTATTGGGTCTCTCCGTGCAATATATATTCTTGGTTGCTGTGTTGTTTTTATTATTGGGTCTCTCCGTGCAATATATATTCTTGGTTGCTGTGTTGTTTTTATTATTGGGTCTCTCCGTGCAATATATATTCTTGGTTGCTGTGTTGTTTTTATTATTGGGTCTCTCCGTGCAATATATATTCTTGGTTGCTGTGTTGTTTTTATTATTGGGTCTCTCCGTGCAATATATATTCTTGGTTGCTGTGTTGTTTTTATTATTGGGTCTCTCCGTGCAATATATATTCTTGGTTGCTGTGTTGTTTTTATTATTGGGTCTCTCCGTGCAATATATATTCTTGGTTGCTGTGTTGTTTTTATTATTGGGTCTCTCCGTGCAATATATATTCTTGGTTGCTGTGTTGTTTTTATTATTGGGTCTCTCCGTGCAATATATATTCTTGGTTGCTGTGTTGTTTTTATTATTGGGTCTCTCCGTGCAATATATATTCTTGGTTGCTGTGTTGTTTTTATTATTGGGTCTCTCCGTGCAATATATATTCTTGGTTGCTGTGTTGTTTTTATTATTGGGTCTCTCCGTGCAATATATATTCTTGGTTGCTGTGTTGTTTTTATTATTGGGTCTCTCCGTGCAATATATATTCTTGGTTGCTGTGTTGTTTTTATTATTGGGTCTCTCCTTGCAATATATATTCTTGGTTGCTGTGTTGTTTTTATTATTGGGTCTCTCCGTGCAATATATATTCTTGGTTGCTGTGTTGTTTTTATTATTGGGTCTCTCCGTGCAATATATATTCTTGGTTGCTGTGTTGTTTTTATTATTGGGTCTCTCCGTGCAATATATATTCTTGGTTGCTGTGTTGTTTTTATTATTGGGTCTCTCCGTGCAATATATATTCTTGGTTGCTGTGTTGTTTTTATTATTGGGTCTCTCCGTGCAATATATATTCTTGGTTGCTGTGTTGTTTTTATTATTGGGTCTCTCCGTGCAATATATATTCTTGGTTGCTGTGTTGTTTTTATTATTGGGTCTCTCCGTGCAATATATATTCTTGGTTGCTGTGTTGTTTTTATTATTGGGTCTCTCCTTGCAATATATATTCTTGGTTGCTGTGTTGTTTTTATTATTGGGTCTCTCCGTGCAATATATATTCTTGGTTGCTGTGTTGTTTTTATTATTGGGTCTCTCCGTGCAATATATATTCTTGGTTGCTGTGTTGTTTTTATTATTGGGTCTCTCCGTGCAATATATATTCTTGGTTGCTGTGTTGTTTTTATTATTGGGTCTCTCCGTGCAATATATATTCTTGGTTGCTGTGTTGTTTTTATTATTGGGTCTCTCCTTGCAATATATATTCTTGGTTGCTGTGTTGTTTTTATTATTGGGTCTCTCCGTGCAATATATATTCTTGGTTGCTGTGTTGTTTTTATTATTGGGTCTCTCCGTGCAATATATATTCTTGGTTGCTGTGTTGTTTTTATTATTGGGTCTCTCCTTGCAATATATATTCTTGGTTGCTGTGTTGTTTTTATTATTGGGTCTCTCCGTGCAATATATATTCTTGGTTGCTGTGTTGTTTTTATTATTGGGTCTCTCCTTGCAATATATATTCTTGGTTGCTGTGTTGTTTTTATTATTGGGTCTCTCCGTGCAATATATATTCTTGGTTGCTGTGTTGTTTTTATTATTGGGTCTCTCCGTGCAATATATATTCTTGGTTGCTGTGTTGTTTTTATTATTGGGTCTCTCCTTGCAATATATATTCTTGGTTGCTGTGTTGTTTTTATTATTGGGTCTCTCCTTGCAATATATATTCTTGGTTGCTGTGTTGTTTTTATTATTGGGTCTCTCCGTGCAATATATATTCTTGGTTGCTGTGTTGTTTTTATTATTGGGTCTCTCCTTGCAATATATATTCTTGGTTGCTGTGTTGTTTTTATTATTGGGTCTCTCCGTGCAATATATATTCTTGGTTGCTGTGTTGTTTTTATTATTGGGTCTCTCCGTGCAATATATATTCTTGGTTGCTGTGTTGTTTTTATTATTGGGTCTCTCCTTGCAATATATATTCTTGGTTGCTGTGTTGTTTTTATTATTGGGTCTCTCCGTGCAATATATATTCTTGGTTGCTGTGTTGTTTTTATTATTGGGTCTCTCCGTGCAATATATATTCTTGGTTGCTGTGTTGTTTTTATTATTGGGTCTCTCCGTGCAATATATATTCTTGGTTGCTGTGTTGTTTTTATTATTGGGTCTCTCCTTGCAATATATATTCTTGGTTGCTGTGTTGTTTTTATTATTGGGTCTCTCCTTGCAATATATATTCTTGGTTGCTGTGTTGTTTTTATTATTGGGTCTCTCCGTGCAATATATATTCTTGGTTGCTGTGTTGTTTTTATTATTGGGTCTCTCCGTGCAATATATATTCTTGGTTGCTGTGTTGTTTTTATTATTGGGTCTCTCCGTGCAATATATATTCTTGGTTGCTGTGTTGTTTTTATTATTGGGTCTCTCCGTGCAATATATATTCTTGGTTGCTGTGTTGTTTTTATTATTGGGTCTCTCCGTGCAATATATATTCTTGGTTGCTGTGTTGTTTTTATTATTGGGTCTCTCCGTGCAATATATATTCTTGGTTGCTGTGTTGTTTTTATTATTGGGTCTCTCCGTGCAATATATATTCTTGGTTGCTGTGTTGTTTTTATTATTGGGTCTCTCCGTGCAATATATATTCTTGGTTGCTGTGTTGTTTTTATTATTGGGTCTCTCCTTGCAATATATATTCTTGGTTGCTGTGTTGTTTTTATTATTGGGTCTCTCCGTGCAATATATATTCTTGGTTGCTGTGTTGTTTTTATTATTGGGTCTCTCCTTGCAATATATATTCTTGGTTGCTGTGTTGTTTTTATTATTGGGTCTCTCCGTGCAATATATATTCTTGGTTGCTGTGTTGTTTTTATTATTGGGTCTCTCCGTGCAATATATATTCTTGGTTGCTGTGTTGTTTTTATTATTGGGTCTCTCCGTGCAATATATATTCTTGGTTGCTGTGTTGTTTTTATTATTGGGTCTCTCCGTGCAATATATATTCTTGGTTGCTGTGTTGTTTTTATTATTGGGTCTCTCCGTGCAATATATATTCTTGGTTGCTGTGTTGTTTTTATTATTGGGTCTCTCCGTGCAATATATATTCTTGGTTGCTGTGTTGTTTTTATTATTGGGTCTCTCCGTGCAATATATATTCTTGGTTGCTGTGTTGTTTTTATTATTGGGTCTCTCCGTGCAATATATATTCTTGGTTGCTGTGTTGTTTTTATTATTGGGTCTCTCCGTGCAATATATATTCTTGGTTGCTGTGTTGTTTTTATTATTGGGTCTCTCCGTGCAATATATATTCTTGGTTGCTGTGTTGTTTTTATTATTGGGTCTCTCCGTGCAATATATATTCTTGGTTGCTGTGTTGTTTTTATTATTGGGTCTCTCCGTGCAATATATATTCTTGGTTGCTGTGTTGTTTTTATTATTGGGTCTCTCCGTGCAATATATATTCTTGGTTGCTGTGTTGTTTTTATTATTGGGTCTCTCCGTGCAATATATATTCTTGGTTGCTGTGTTGTTTTTATTATTGGGTCTCTCCGTGCAATATATATTCTTGGTTGCTGTGTTGTTTTTATTATTGGGTCTCTCCGTGCAATATATATTCTTGGTTGCTGTGTTGTTTTTATTATTGGGTCTCTCCGTGCAATATATATTCTTGGTTGCTGTGTTGTTTTTATTATTGGGTCTCTCCGTGCAATATATATTCTTGGTTGCTGTGTTGTTTTTATTATTGGGTCTCTCCGTGCAATATATATTCTTGGTTGCTGTGTTGTTTTTATTATTGGGTCTCTCCGTGCAATATATATTCTTGGTTGCTGTGTTGTTTTTATTATTGGGTCTCTCCGTGCAATATATATTCTTGGTTGCTGTGTTGTTTTTATTATTGGGTCTCTCCGTGCAATATATATTCTTGGTTGCTGTGTTGTTTTTATTATTGGGTCTCTCCGTGCAATATATATTCTTGGTTGCTGTGTTGTTTTTATTATTGGGTCTCTCCGTGCAATATATATTCTTGGTTGCTGTGTTGTTTTTATTATTGGGTCTCTCCGTGCAATATATATTCTTGGTTGCTGTGTTGTTTTTATTATTGGGTCTCTCCGTGCAATATATATTCTTGGTTGCTGTGTTGTTTTTATTATTGGGTCTCTCCTTGCAATATATATTCTTGGTTGCTGTGTTGTTTTTATTATTGGGTCTCTCCGTGCAATATATATTCTTGGTTGCTGTGTTGTTTTTATTATTGGGTCTCTCCGTGCAATATATATTCTTGGTTGCTGTGTTGTTTTTTTATTATTGGGTCTCTCCTTTCAATGTATATTCTTGGTTGCTGTGTTGTTTTTATTGTTGGGTCTCTCCGTGCAATGTATATTCTTCGTTGCAATGTTGTTTTTATTATTGGGTCTCTCAGTGCAATATATATTCTTGGTTGGTGTATTGTTTTTATTGTTGGGTCCCTCATTGCAATAATATATTCTTGGTTGCTATGTTGTTTTTATTATTGGGACCCTCAAATGCAATATACATTCTTGGTTGCTGTGTTGTTTTTATTATTGTGTCTCTCCGTGCATTCAATATATATTCTTGGTTGCTGTGTTGTTTTTATTATTAGGTCTCTCCGTGCAATATATATTCTTGGTTTGCTGTGTTGTTTTTATTATTGTGTCTCTCCGTATAATATATATTCTTGGTTGCTGTGTTGTTGTTTATTATCAGGTCTCTCCGTGCAATATATATTCTTGGTTGCTGTGTTGTTTTTATTATTGGGTCTCTCCGTGCAATATATATTCTTGGTTGCTGTGTTGTTTTTATTATTGGGTCTCTCCTTGCAATATATATTCTTGGTTGCTGTGTTGTTTTTATTATTGGAGTCTCTCCTTGCAATATATATTCTTGGTTGCTGTGTTGTTTTATTATTGGGTCTCTCCGTGCAATATATATTCTTGGTTGCTGTGTTGTTTTTATTATTGGGTCTCTCCTTGCAATATATATTCTTGGTTGCTGTGTTGTTTTTATTATTGGGTCTCTCCCGTGCAATATATATTCTTGGTTGCTGTGTTGTTTTTATTATTGGGTCTCTCCTTGCAATATATATTCTTGGTTGCTGTGTTGTTTTTATTATTGGGTCTCTCCATTGCAATATATATTTCTTGGTTGCTGTGTTGTTTTTATTATTGGGTCTCTCCGTGCAATATATATTCTTTAGTTGGTGTGTTGTTTTTATTATTGGGTCTCTCCGTGCAATATATATTCTTGGTTGCTGTGTTGTTTTTTCTTATTGGGTCTCTCCGTGCAATATATATTCTTGGTTGCTGTGTTGTTTTTGTTATTGTGTCTCTCCGTGCAATATATATTCTTGGTTGCTGTGTTGGTTTTTATTATTGTGTCTCTCCGTGCAATATATATTCTTGGTTGCTGTGTTGTTTTTATTATTGGGTCTCTCCTTTTCAATATATATTCTTGGTTGCTGTTTTGTTTTTATTATTGGGTCTCTCCTTACAATATATATTCTTGGTTGCTGTGTTGTTTTTATTATTGGGTCTCTCCTTGCAATATATATTCTTGGTTGCTGTGTTGTTTTTATTATTGGGTCTCTCCGTGCAATATATATTCTTGGTTGCTGTGTTGTTTTTATTATTGGGTCTCTCCTTCCAATATATATTGCTTGGTTGCTGTGTTGTTTTTATTATTGGGTCTCTCCTTGCAATATATATATTCTTGGTTGCTGTGTTGTTTTTATTATTGGGTCTCTCAAGTGCAATATATATTCTTGGTTGCTGTGTTGTTTTTATTATTGGGTCTCTCCGTGCAATATATATTCTTGGTTGCTGTATTGTTTTTATTATTGGGTCTCTCCGTGCAATATATATTCTTGGTTGCTGTGTTGTTTTTATTATTGGGTCTCTCCGTGCAATATATATTCTTGGTTGCTGTGTTGTTTTTATTATTGGTGTCTCTACGATGCAATATATATTCTTGGTTGCTGTGTTGTTTTTATTATTGGGTCTCTCCGTGCAATATATATTCTTGGTTGCTGTGTTGTTTTTATTATTGGGTCTCTCCGTGCAATATATATATTCTTGGTTGCTGTGTTGTTTTTATTATTGGTCTCTCCTTGCAATATATATTCTTGGTTGCTGTGTTGTTTTTATTATTGGGTCTCTCCTTGCAATATATATTCTTGGTTGCTGTGTTGTTTTTATTATTGGGTCTCTCCGTGCAATACATATTCTTGGTTGCTGTGTTGTTTTTATTATTGGGTCTCTCCTTGCAATATATATTCTTGGTTGATGTGTTGTTTTTATTATTGGGTCTCTCCGTGCAATATATATTCTTGGTTGCTGTGTTGTTTTTATTATTGGGTCTCTCCTTGCAATATATATTCTTGGTTGCTGTGTTGTTTTTATTATTGGGTCTCTCCCGTGCAATATATATTCTTGGTTGCTGTGTTGTTTTTATTATTGGGTCTCTCCGTGCAATATATATTCTTGGTTGCTGTGTTGTTTTTATTATTGGGTCTCTCAGTGCAATATATATATTCTTGGTTGCTGTGTTGTTTTTATTATTGGGTCTCCCGTGCAATATATATTCTTGGTTGCTGTGTTTTTTTATTATTGGGTCTCTCCTTGCAATATATATTCTTGGTTGCTGTATTGTTTTTCTTAATGGGTCTCTCCGTGCAATATATATTCTTGGTTGCTGTGTTGTTTTTATTATTGGGTCTCTCCGTGCAATATATATTCTTGGTTGCTGTGTTGTTTTTATTATTGGGTCTCTCCGTGCAATATATATTCTTGGTTGCTGTGTTGTTTTTATTATTGGGTCTCTCCGTGCAATATATATTCTTGGTTGCTGTGTTGTTTTTATTATTGGGTCTCTCCGTTACAATATATATTCTTGGTTGCTGTGTTGTTTTTATTATTGGGTCTCTCCTTGCAATATATATTCTTGGTTGCTGTGTTGTTTTTATTATTGGGTCTCTCCTTGCAATATATATTCTTGGTTGCTGTGTTGTTTTTATTATTGGGTCTCTCCGATGCAATATATATTCTTGGTTGCTGTGTTGTTTTTATTATTGGGTCTCTCATTGCAATATATATTCTTTGGTTGCTGTGTTGTTTTTATATATTGGGTGTGTCTCCGTGCAATATATATTCTTGGTTGCTGTGTTGTTTTTATTATTGGGTCTCTCCGTGCAATATATATTCTTGGTTGCTGTGTTGTTTTTGTTATTGGGTCTCTCCTTGCAATATATATTCTTGGTTGCTGTGTTGTTTTTATTATTGGGTCTCTCCGTGCAATATATATTCTTGGTTGCTGTGTTATTTTTATTATTGGGTCTCTCCCTTGCAATATGTATTCTTGGTTGCTGTGTTGTTTTTATTATTGGGTCTCTCCTTGCAATATATATTCTTGGTTGCTGTGTTGTTTTTATTATTGGGTCTCTCCGTGCAATGTATATTCTTGGTTGCTGTGTTGTTTTTATTATTGGGTCTCTCCTTGCAATGTATATTCTTGGTTGCTGTGTTGTTTTTTATTATTGGGTCTCTCCGTGCAATATATATTCTTGGTTGCTGTGTTGTTTTTATTATTGGGTCTCTCCGTGCAATATATATTCTTGGTTGCTGTGTTGTTTTTTTATTATTGGGTCTTTCTCCGTGCAATATATATTCTTGGTTGCTGTGTTGTTTTTATTATTGGGTCTCTCCGTGCAATATATATTCTTGGTTGCTGTGTTGTTTTTATTATTGGGTCTCTCCCGTGCAATATATATTCTTGGTTGCTGTGTTGTTTTTATTATTGGGTCTCTCCGTGCAATATATATTCTTGGTTGCTGTGTTGTTTTTATTATTGGTCTCTCCGTGCAATATATATTCTTGGTTGCTGTGTTGTTTTTATTATTAGGTCTCTCCTTGTACAATATATATTCTTGGTTGCTGTGTTGTTTTTATTATTGGGTCTCTCCATGCAATATATATTCTTGGTTGCTGTGTTGTTTTTATTATTGGGTCTCTCCTTGCAATATATATTCTTGGTTGCTGTGTTGTTTTATTATTGGGTCTCTCCGTGCAATATATATTCTTGGTTGCTGTGTTGTTTTTGTTATTGGGTCCCTCCGTGCAATATATATTCTTGGTTGCTGTGTTGTTTTTATTATTAGGTCTCTCCGTGCAATATATATTCTTGGTTGCTGTGTTGTTTTTATTATTGGGTCTCTCCGTGCAATATATATTCTTGGTTGCTGTGTTGTTTTTATTATTGGGTCTCTCCCATTCTTGGTTGTTGTGTTGTTTTTATTATATATTCTTGGTTGCTGTGTTGTTTTTATTATTGGGTCTCTCCGCTGCAATATATATTCTTGGGTTGCTGTGTTGTTTTTATTATTGGGTCTCTCCTGTGCAATATATATTCTTGGTTGCTGTGTTGTTTTATTATTGGGTCTCTCCGTGCAATATATATTCTTGGTTGCTGTGTTGTTTTTATTATTGGGTCTCTCCGTGCAATATATATTCTTGGTTGCTGTTGTTTTGTTGTGTGTCTTTCATTATTGGGTCTCTCCGTGCAATATATATTCTTGGTTGCTGTTTGTTTTTATTATTGGGTCTTTCTCCTTTTGTGCAATATATATTCTTGGTTGCTGTGTTGTTTTTATTATTGGGTCTCTACGTGCAATATATATTCTTGGTTGCTGTGTTGTTTTTATTATTGGGTCTCTCCGTGCAATATATATTCTTGGTTGCTGTGTTGTTTTTATTATTGGGTCTCTCCTTGCAATATATATTCTTGGTTGCTGTGTTGTTTTTATTATTGGGTCTCTCCGTGCAATATATATTCTTGGTTGCTGTTTTGTTTTTATTATTGGGTCTCTCCGTGCAATATATATTCTTGGTTGCTGTGTTGTTTTTATTGATTATGGGTCTCTCCTTGCAATATATATTCTTGGTTGCTGTGTTGTTTTTATTATTGGGTCTCTCCGTGCAATATATATTCTTGGTTGCTGTGTTGTTTTTATTATTGGGTCTCTCCGTGCAATATATATTCTTGGTTGCTGTGTTGTTTTTATTATTGGGTCTCTCCTTGCAATATATATTCTTGGTTGCTGTGTTGTTTTTATTATTGGGTCTCTCCGTGCAATATATCATTCTTGGTTGCTGTGTTGTTTTTATTATTGGGTCTCTCCGTGCAATATATATTCTTGGTTGCTGTGTTGTTTTTATTATTGGGTCTCTCCGTGCAATATATATATCTTGGTTGCTGTGTTGTTTTTATTATTGGGTCTCTCCGTGCAATATATATTCTTGGTTGCTGTGTTGTTTTTATTATTGGGTCTCTCCGTGCAATATATATTCTTGGTTGGTGTGTTGTTTTTATTATTGGGTCTCTCCTTTGCAATATATATTCTTGGTTGCTGTGTTGTTTTTATTATTGGGTCTCTCCGTGCAATATATATTCTTGGTTGCTGTGTTGTTTTTATTATTGGGTCTCTCCGTGCAATATATATTCTTGGTTGCTGTGTTGTTTTATTATTGGGTCTCTCCGTGCAATATATATTCTTGGTTGCTGTGTTGTTTTTATTATTGGGTCTCTCCTTGCAATATATATTCTTGGTTGCTGTGTTGTTTTTATTATTGGGTCTCTCCGTGCAATATATATTCTTGGTTGCCTGTGTTGTTTTTATTATTGGGTCTCTCCATTGCAATATATATTCTTGGTTGCTGTTGTTGTTTTTATTATTGGGTCTCTCCGTGCAATATATATTCTTGGTTGCTGTGTTGTTTTTATTATTGGGTCTCTCCGTGCAATATATATTCTTGGTTGCTGTGTTGTTTTTATTATTGGGTCTCTCCGTGCAATATATATTCTTGGTTGCTGTGTTGTTTTTATTATTGGGTCTCTCCTTGCAATATATATTCTTTGGTTGCTGTGTTGTTTTTATTATTGTGTCTCTCCGTGCAATATATATTCTTGGTTGCTGTGTTGTTTTTATTATTGGGTCTCTCCGTGCAATATATATTCTTGGTTGCTGTGTTGTTTTTATTATTGGGTCTCTCCTTACAATATATATTCTTGGTTGCTGTGTTGTTTTATTATTGGGTCTCTCTCTTGCAATATATATTCTTGGTTGCTGTGTTGTTTTTCTATTATTGGGTCTCTCCTTGCAATATATATTCTTGGTTGCTGTGTTGTTTTTATTATTGGGTCTCTCCTTGCAATATATATTCTTGGTTGCTGTGTTGTTTTTATTATTGGGTCTCTCCGTGCAATATATATTCTTGGTTGCTGTGTTGTTTTTATTATTGGGTCTCTCCGTGCAATATATATTCTTGGTTGCTGTGTTGTTTTTATTATTGGGTCTCTCCGTGCAATATATATTCTTGGTTGCTGTGTTGTTTTTATTATTGGGTCTCTCCGTGCAATATATAAGTATCTTGGTTGCTGTCTTGTTTTTATTATTGGGTCTCTCCGTGCAATATATATTCTTGGTTGCTGTGTTGTTTTTATTATTGGGTCTCTCCGTGCAATATATATTCTTGGTTGCTGTGTTGTTTTTATTATTGGGTCTCTTTCACGTGCAATATATATTCTTGGTTGCTGTGTTGTTTTTATTATTGGGTCTCTCCGTGCAATATATATTCTTGGTTGCTGTGTTGTTTTTATTATTGGGTCTCTCCTTGCAATATATATTCTTGGTTGCTGTGTTGTTTTTATTATTGGGTCTCTCCATGGCAATATATATTCTTGGTTGCTGCGTTGTTTTTATTATTGGGTCTCTCCGTGCAATATATATTCTTGGTTGCTGTGTTGTTTTTTATTATTGGGTCTCTCCGTGCAATATATATTCTTGGTTGCTGTGTTGTTTTTATTATTGGGTCTCTCCGTGCAATATATATTCTTGGTTGCTGTGTTGTTTTTATTATTAGGTCTCTCCGTGCAATATATATTCTTGGTTGCTGTGTTGTTTTTATTATTTGGGTCTCTCCTTGCAATATATATTCTTGGTTGCTGTGTTTTTTTATTATTGGGTCTCTCCGTGCAATATATATTCTTGGTTGCTGTGTTGTTTTTATTATTGGGTCTCTCCGTGCAATATATATTCTTGGTTGCTGTGTTGTTTTATTATTGGGTCTCTCCATGCAATATATATTCTTGGTTGCTGTGTTGTTTTTATTTATTGGGTCTCTCCGTGCAATATATATTATTGGTTGCTGTGTTGTTTTTATTATTGGGTCTCTCCGTGCAATATATATTCTTGGTTGCTGTGTTGTTTTTATTATTTTGGTCTCTCCGTGCAATATATATTCTTGGTTGCTGTGTTGTTTTTATTATTGGGTCTCTCCGTGCAATATATATTCTTGGTTGCTGTGTTGTTTTTATTATTGGGTCTCTCCTTTCAATATATATTCTTGGTTGCTGTGTTGTTTTTATTATTGGGTCTCTCCGTGCAATATATATTCTTGGTTGCTGTGTTGTTTTTATTATTGGGTCTCTCCTTGCAATATATATTCTTGTGTTTTTTATTATTGCTGTGTTGTTTGTTGTTTATTGTTGGGTCTCTCCGTGCAATATATATTCTTGGTTGCTGTGTTGTTTTTATTATTGGGTCTCATCCTTGAAATATATATTCTTGGTTGCTGTGTTGTTTTTATTATTGGGTCTCTCCGTGCAATATATATTCTTGGTTGCTGTGTTGTTTTTTGTTATTGGGTCTCTCCGTGCAATATATATTCTTGGTTGCTGTGTTGTTTTTATTATTGATTCTCTCCGTGCAATATATATTCTTGGTTGCTGTGTTGTTTTTTATTATTGGGTCTCTCCGTGCAATATATATTCTTGGTTGCTGTGTTGTTTTTATTATTGGGTCTCTCCGTGCAATATATATTCTTGGTTGCTGTGTTGTTTTTATTATTGGGTCTCTCCTTACAATATGTATTCTTGGTTGCTGTTTTGTTTTTTATTATTGGGTCTCTCCTTACAATATATATTCTTGGTTGCTGTGTTGTTTTTATTATTGGGTCTCTCCTTGCAATGTATATTCTTGGTTGCTGTGTTGTTTTTATTATTGGGTCTCTCCGTGCAATATATATTCTTGGTTGCTGTGTTGTTTTTATTATTGGGTCTCTCCGTGCAATATATATTCTTGGTTGCTGTGTTGTTTTTATTATTGGGTCCCTCCGTGCAATATATATTCTTGGTTGCTGTGTTGTTTTATTATTGGGTCTCTCCGTGCAATGTATATTCTTGGTTGCTGTGTTGTTTTTATTATTGGGTCTCTCCGTGCAATATATATTCTTGGTTGCTGTGTTGTTTTTATTATTGGGTCTCTCCGTGCAATATATATTCTTGGTTGCTGTGTTTTTTTATTATTGGGTCTCTCCGTGCAATATATATTCTTGGTTGCTGTGTTGTTTTTATTATTGGGTCTCTCCCGTGCAATATATATTCTTGGTTGCTGTGTTGTTTTTATTATTGGGTCTCTCCTTGCAATATATATTCTTGGTTGCTGTGTTGTTTTTATTATTGGGTCTCTCCGTGCAATATATATTCTTGGTTGCTGTGTTGTTTTTATTATTGGGTCTCTCCGTGCAATATATATTCTTGGTTGCTGTGTTGTTTTTATTATTGGGTCCTCCGTGCAATATATATTCTTGGTTGCTGTGTTGTTTTTATTATTGGGTCTCTCCGTGCAATATATATTCTTGGTTGCTGTGTTGTTTTTATTATTGGGTCTCTCCTTGCAATATATATTCTTGGTTGCTGTGTTGTTTTTATTATTGGGTCTCTCCGTGCAATATATATTCTTGGTTGCTGTGTTGTTTTTATTATTGGGTCTCTCCGTGCAATATATATTCTTGGTTGCTGTGTTGTTTTTATTATTGGGTCTCTCCGTGCAATATATATTCTTGGTTGCTGTGTTGTTTTTATTATTGGGTCTCTCCGTGCAATATATATTCTTGGTTGCTGTGTTGTTTTTATTATTGGGTCTCTCCGTGCAATATATATTCTTGGTTGCTGTTTTGTTTTTATTATTGGGTCTCTCCATTACAATATATATTCTTGGTTGCTGTGTTGTTTTTATTATTGGGTCTCTACTTGCAATGTATATTCTTGGTTGCTGTGTTGTTTTTATTATTGGGTCTCTCCTTACAATATATATTCTTGGTTGCTGTTTTGTTTTTGTTATTGGGTCTCTCCTTCCAATATATATTCTTGGTTACTGTGTTGTTTTTATTATTGGGTCTCTCCTTGCAATGTATATTCTTGGTTGCTGTGTTGTTTTTATTATTGGGTCTCTCCGTGCAATGTATATTCTTGGTTGCTGTGTTGTTTTTATTATTGGGTCTCTCCGTGCAATATATATTCTTGGTTGGTGTATTGTTTTTATTATTGGGTCTCCTTGCAATATATATTCTTGGTTGCTATGTTGTTTTTATTATTGGGTCCCTCTCCGTGCAATATATATTCTTGGTTACTGTGTTGTTTTTATTATTGGGTCCCTCCGTGCAATATATATTCTTGGTTGCTGTGTTGTTTTTATTATTGGGTCTCTCCGTGCAATATATATTCTTATTGCTGTGTTGTTTTTGTTATTGTGTCTCTCCGTGCAATATATATTCTTGGTTGCTGTTTGTTTTTATTATTGGGTCTCTCCTTGCAATATATATTCTTGGTTGCTGTGTTGTTTTTATTATTGGGTCTCTCCTTGAAATATATATTCTTGGTTGCTGTGTTGTTTTTATTATTGGGTCTCTCCTTGCAATATATATTCTTGGTTGCTGTGTTGTTTTTATTATTGGGTCTCTCCTTGCAATATATATTCTTGGTTGCTGTGTTGTTTTTGTTATTGGATCTCTCCGTGCAATATATATTCTTGGTTGCTGTGTTGTTTTTATTATTGGGTCTCTCCGTGCAATATATATTCTTGGTTGCTGTGTTGTTTTTATTATTGGGTCTCTCCTTGCAATATATATTCTTGGTTGCTGTGTTGTTTTTATTATTGGGTCTCTCCGTGCAATATATATTCTTGGTTGCTGTGTTGTTTTTATTATTGGGTCTCTCCGTGCAATATATATTCTTGGTTGCTGTGTTGTTTTTATTATTGGGTCTCTCCCGTGCAATATATATTCTTGGTTGCTGTTTTGTTTTTATATTGGGTCTCTCAGTGCAATATATATTCTTGGTTGCTGTTTTGTTTTTATTATTGGGTCTCTCCGTGCAATATATATTCTTGGTTGCTGTTTTGTTTTTATTATTGGGTCTCTCCTTACAATATATATTCTTGGTTGCTGTGTTGTTTTTATTATTGGGTTTCTCCTTGCAATATATATTCTTGGTTGCTGTGTTGTTTTTATTATTGGGTCTCTCCTTTCAATATATATTCTTGGTTGCTGTTTTGTTTTTATTATTGGGTCTCTCCGTGCAATATATATTCTTGGTTGCTGTGTTGTTTTTATTATTATCAAGGTCTCCTTGCAATATATATTCTTGGTTGCTGTGTTGTTTTTATTATTGGGTCTCTCCGTGCAATATATATTCTTGGTTGCTGTGTTGTTTTTATTATTGGGTCTCTCCGTGCAATACATATTCTTGGTTGCTGTGTTGTTTTTATTATTGGGTCTCTCCTTGCAATATATATTCTTGGTTGCTGTGTTGTTTTTATTATTGGGTCTCTCCGTGCAATATATATATTCTTGGTTGCTGTGTTGTTTTATTATTGGGTCTCTCCGTGCAATATATATAATCTTGGTTGCTGTGTTGTTTTTATTATTGGGTCTCTCCGTGCAATATATATTCTTGGTTGCTGTGTTGTTTTTATTATTGTGTCTCTCCGTGCAATATATATTCTTGGTTGCTGTGCAATATATATTCTGTTTTTATTATTGGGTCTCTCCGTTTTGTTTTACATATATATATTCTTGGTTGCTGTGTTGTTTTTATTATTGGGTCTCTCCTTGCAATATATATTCTTGGTTGCTGTGTTGTTTTATTATTGGGTCTCTCCTTGCAATATATATTCTTGGTTGCTGTGTTGTTTTTATTATTGGGTCTCTCCTTCCAATATATATTCTTGGTTGCTGTGTTGTTTTTATTATTGGGTCTCTCCTTGCAATGTATATTCTTGGTTGCTGTGTTGTTTTTATTATTGGGTCTCTCCTTGCAATGTATATTCTTGGTTGCTGTGTTGTTTTTATTATTGGGTCTCTCCGTGCAATATATATTCTTGGTTGCTGTGTTGTTTTTATTATTGGGTCTCTACGTGCAATATATATTCTTAGGTGCTGTGTTGTTTTTATTATTGGGTCTCTCCGTGCAATGTATATTCTTGGTTGCTGTGTTGTTTTTATTATTGGGTCTCTCCTTGCAATATATATTCTTGGTTGCTGTGTTGTTTTTATTATTGGGTCTCTCCGTGCAATATATATTCTTGGTTGCTGTGTTGTTTTTATTATTGGGTCTCTCCGTGCAATATATATTCTTGGTTGCTATGTTGTTTTTATTATTGGATATCTCCGTGCAATATATATTCTTGGTTGCTGTGTTGTTTTTATTATTGGGTCTCTCCGTGCAATATATATTCTTGGTTGCTGTGTTGTTTTTATTATTGGGTCTCTCCGTGCAATATATATTCTTGGTTGCTGTGTTGTTTTATTATTGGGTCTCTCCGTGCAATATATATTCTTGGTTGCTGTGTTGTTTTTATTATTGGGTCTCTCCGTGCAATATATATTCTTGGTTGCTGTGTTGTTTTTATTATTGGGTCTCTCCGTGCAATATATATTCTTGGTTGCTGTGTTGTTTTTATTATTGGGTCTCTCCTTGCAATATATATTCTTGGTTGCTGTGTTGTTTTATTATTGGGTCTCTCCGTGCAATATATATTCTTGGTTGTGCTGTGTTGTTTTTATTATTGAGTCTCTCCGTGCAATATATATTCTTGGTTGCTGTGTTGTTTTTATTATTGGGTCTCTCTCCGTGCAATATATATTCTTGGTTGCTGTGTCGTTTTTATTATTGGGTCTCTCCTTGCAATATATATTCTTGGTTGCTGTGTTGTTTTTATTATTGGGTCTCTCCGTGCAATATATATTCTTGAAGTTTTGCTGTGTTGTTTTTATTATTGTGTCTCTCATGCAATATATATTCTTGGTTGCTGTGTTGTTTTTATTATTGGGTCTCTCCTTGCAATATATATTCTTGGTTGCTGTGTTGTTTTTATTATTGGGTCTCTCCTTGCAATATATATTCTTGGTTGCTGTGTTGTTTTTATTATTGGGTCTCTCCATTTGCAATATATATTCTTGGTTGCTGTTTTGTTTTTATTATTGGGTCTCTCCTTGCAATATATATTCTTGGTTGCTGTGTTGTTTTTATTATTGGGTCTCTCCTTGCAATATATATTCTTGGTTGCTGTGTTGTTTTTATTATTGGGTCTCTCCTTGCAATATATATTCTTGGTTGCTGTGTTGTTTTTATTATTGGGTCTCTCCGTGCAATATATATTCTTGGTTGCTATGTTGTTTTTATTATTGGGTCTCTCCGTGCAATATATATTCTTGGTTGCTGTGTTGTTTTTATTATTGGGTCTCTCCGTGCAATATATATATATTCTTGGTTGCTGTGTTGTTTTTATTATTGGGTCTCTCCGTGCAATATATATTCTTGGTTGCTGTGTTGTTTTTTTTAGTGGGTCTCTCCGTGCAATATATATTCTTGGTTGCTGTGTTGTTTTTATTATTGGGTCTCTCCGTGCAATATATATTCTTGGTTGCTGTGTTGTTTTTATTATTGGGTCTCTCCTTACAATATATATTCTTGGTTGCTGTTTTGTTTTTGTTATTGGGTCTCTCCTTCCAATATATATTCTTGGTTGCTGTGTTGTTTTTATTATTGGGTCTCTCCGTGCAATGTATATTCTTGGTTGCTGTGTTGTTTTTATTATTGGGTCTCTCCTTGCAATGTATATTCTTGGTTGCTGTGTTGTTTTTATTATTGGGTCTCCGTGCAATATATATTCTTGGTTGCTGTGTTGTTTTTATTATTGGGTCTCTCCATTGCAATATATATTCTTGGTTGCTGTATTGTTTTTATTATTGGGTCCCTCCGTGCAATATATATTCTTGGATTGCTGTGTTTTTTTATTATTGGGTCTCTCCGTGCAATATATATTCTTGGTTGCTGTGTTGTTTTTATTATTGGGTCTCTCCGTGCAATACATATTCTTGGTTGCTGTGTTGTTTTTATTATTGGGTCTCTCCTTGCAATATATATTCTTAGTTGCTGTGTTGTTTTTATTATTGGGTCTCTCAGTGCAATATATATTCTTGGTTGCTGTGTTGTTTTTATTATTGGGTCTCTCCTTGCAATATATAATCTTGGTTGCTGTGTTGTTTTTATTAGTGGGTCCCTCCCGTGCACTATATATTCTTGGTTGCTGTGTTGTTTTTATTATTGGGTCTCTCCTTGCAATATATATTCTTGGTTGCTGTGTTGTTTTTATTATTGGGTCTCTCCGTGCAATATATATTCTTGGTTGCTGTGTTGTTTTATTATTGGGTCTCTCCGTGCAATATATATTCTTGGTTGCTGTGTTGTTTTTATTATTGGGTCTCTCCGTGCAATATATATTCTTGGTTGCTGTGTTGTTTTTATTATTGGGTCTCTCCGTGCAATATATATTCTTGGTTGCTGTGTTGTTTTTATTATTGGGTCTCTCCGTGCAATATATATTCTTGGTTGCTGTGTTGTTTTTATTATTGGGTCTCTCCTTGCAATATATATTCTTGGTTGCTGTGTTGTTTTTATTATTGGGTCTCTCCTTGCAATATATATTCTTGGTTGCTGTGTTGTTTTTATTATTGGGTCTCTCCTTGCAATGTATATTCTTGGTTGCTGTGTTGTTTTTATTATTGGGTCTCTCCGTGCAATATATATTCTTGGTTGCTGTGTTGTTTTTATTATTGGGTCTCTCCCATGCAATATATATTCTTGGTTGCTGTGTTGTTTTTATTATTGGGTCTCTCCTTGCAATATATATTCTTGGTTGCTGTGTTGTTTTTTATTATTGGGTCTCTCCGTGCAATATATATTCTTGGTTGCTGTGTTGTTTTTATTATTGGGTCTCTCCGTGCAATATATATTCTTGGTTGCTGTGTTGTTTTTATTATTGGGTCTCTCCTTGCAATATATATTCTTGGTTGCTGTGTTGTTTTTATTATTGGGTCTCTCCTTGCAATATATATTCTTGGTTGCTGTGTTGTTTTTATTATTGGGTCTCTCTCTTGCAATATATATTCTTGGTTGCTGTGTTGTTTTTATTATTGGATCTCTCCGTGCAATATATATTCTTGGTTGCTGTGTTGTTTTTATTATTGGGTCTCTCCGTGCAATATATATTCTTGGTTGCTGTGTTGTTTTTATTATTGGGTCTCTCCGTGCAATATATATTCTTGGTTGCTGTGTTGTTTTTATTATTGGGTCTCTCCGTGCAATATATATTTCTTGGTTGCTGTGTTGTTTTTATTATTGGGTCTCTCCGTGCAATATATATTCTTGGTTGCTGTGTTGTTTTTATTATTGGGTCTCTCCTTGCAATATATATTCTTGGTTGCTGTAGTTGTTTTTATTATTGGGTCTCTCCGTGCAATATATATTCTTGGTTGCTGTGTTGTTTTTATTATTGGGTCTCTCCGTGCAATATATATTCTTGGTTGCTGTGTTGTTTTTATTATTGGGTCTCTCCGTGCAATATATATTCTTGGTTGCTGTGTTGTTTTTATTATTGGGTCTCTCCGTGCAATATATATTCTTGGTTGCTGTGTTGTTTTTATTATTGGGTCTCTCCGTGCAATATATATTCTTGGTTGCTGTGTTGTTTTTATTATTGGGTCTCTCCGTGCAATATATATTCTTGGTTGCTGTGTTGTTTTTATTATTGGGTCTCTCCTTGCAATATATATTCTTGGTTGCTGTGTTGTTTTTATTATTGGGTCTCTCCGTGCAATATATATTCTTGGTTGCTGTGTTGTTTTTATTATTGGGTCTCTCCGTGCAATATATATTCTTGGTTGCTGTGTTGTTTTTATTATTGGGTCTCTCCGTGCAATATATATTCTTGGTTGCTGTGTTGTTTTATTATTGGGTCTCTCCGTGCAATATATATTCTTGGTTGCTGTGTTGTTTTTATTATTGGGTTTCTCCGTGCAATATATATTCTTGGTTGCTGTGTTGTTTTTATTATTGGGTCTCTCCGTGCAATATATATTCTTGGTTGCTGTGTTGTTTTTATTATTGGGTCTCTCCGTGCAATATATATTCTTGGTTGCTGTGTTGTTTTTATTATTGGGTCTCTCCGTGCAATATATATTCTTGGTTGCTGTGTTGTTTTTATTATTGGGTCTCTCCTTGCAATATATATTCTTGGTTGCTGTGTTGTTTTTATTATTGGGTCTCTCCTTGCAATATATATTCTTGGTTGCTGTGTTGTTTTTATTATTGGGTCTCTCCGTGCAATATATATTCTTGGTTGCTGTGTTGTTTTTATTATTGGGTCTCTCCGTGCAATATATATTCTTGGTTGCTGTGTTGTTTTTATTATTGGGTCTCTCCGTGCAATATATATTCTTGGTTGCTGTGTTGTTTTTATTATTGGGTCTCTCCGTGCAATATATATTCTTGGTTGCTGTGTTGTTTTTATTATTGGGTCTCTCCGTGCAATATATATTCTTGGTTGCTGTGTTGTTTTTATTATTGGGTCTCTCCTTGCAATATATATTCTTGGTTGCTGTGTTGTTTTTATTATTGGGTCTCTCCGTGCAATATATATTCTTGGTTGCTGTGTTGTTTTTTATTATTGGGTCTCTCCGTGCAATATATATTCTTGGTTGCTGTGTTGTTTTTATTATTGGGTCTCTCCTTGCAATATATATTCTTGGTTGCTGTGTTGTTTTATTATTGGGTCTCTCCGTGCAATATATATTCTTGGTTGCTGTGTTGTTTTTATTATTGGGTCTCTCCGTGCAATATATATTCTTGGTTGCTGTGTTGTTTTTATTATTGGGTCTCTCCGTGCAATATATATTCTTGGTTGCTGTGTTGTTTTTATTATTGGGTCTCTCCGTGCAATATATATTCTTGGTTGCTGTGTTGTTTTTATTATTGGGTCTCTCCTTGCAATATATATTCTTGGTTGCTGTGTTGTTTTTATTATTGGGTCTCTCCGTGCAATATATATTCTTGGTTGCTGTGTTGTTTTTATTATTGGGTCTCTCCTTGCAATATATATTCTTGGTTGCTGTGTTGTTTTTATTATTGGGTCTCTCCGTGCAATATATATTCTTGGTTGCTGTGTTGTTTTTATTATTGGGTCTCTCCGTGCAATATATATTCTTGGTTGCTGTGTTGTTTTTATTATTGGGTCTCTCCGTGCAATATATATTCTTGGTTGGTGTGTTGTTTTATTATTGGGTCCCTCCGTGCAATATATATTCTTGGTTGCTGTGTTGTTTTTCTTATTGGGTCTCTCCGTGCAATATATATTCTTGGTTGCTGTGTTGTTTTTATTATTGGGTCTCTCCTTGCAATATATATTCTTGGTTGTTGTGTTGTTTTTATTATTGGGTCTCTCCGTGCAATATATATTCTTGGTTGCTGTGTTGTTTTTATTATTGGGTCTCTCCGTGCAATATATATTCTTGGTTGCTGTGTTGTTTTTATTATTGGGTCTCTCCTTGCAATATATATTCTTGGTTGCTGTGTTGTTTTTATTATTGGGTCTCTCCCATGCAATATATATTCTTGGTTGCTGTGTTGTTTTTATTATTGGTCTCTCCGTGCAATATATATTCTTGGTTGCTGTGTTGTTTTATTATTGGGTCTCTCCGTGCAATATATATTCTTGGTTGCTGTGTTGTTTTGTTATTGGGTCTCTCCGTGCAATATATATTCTTGGTTGCTGTGTTGTTTTTATTATTGGGTCTCTCCGTGCAATATATATTCTTGGTTGCTGTGTTGTTTTTATTATTGGGTCTCTCCTTGCAATATATATTCTTGGTTGCTGTGTTGTTTTTATTATTGGGTCTCTCCGTGCAATATATATTCTTGGTTGCTGTGTTGTTTTTATTATTGGGTCTCTCCGTGCAATATATATTCTTGGTTGCTGTGTTGTTTTTATTATTGGGTCTCTCCGTGCAATATATATTCTTGGTTGCTGTGTTGTTTTATTATTGGGTCTCTCCGTTGCAATATATATTCTTGGTTGCTGTGTTGTTTTTATTATTGGGTCTCTCCTTGCAATATATATTCTTGGTTGCTGTGTTGTTTTTATTATTGGGTCTCTCCGTGCAATATATATTCTTGGTTGCTGTGTTGTTTTTATTATTGGGTCTCTCCGTTGCAATATATATTCTTGGTTGCTGTGTTGTTTTTATTATTGGGTCTCTCCTTGCAATGTATATATTCTTGGTTGCTGTGTTGTTTTTATTATTGGGTCTCTCCTTGCAATATATATTCTTGGTTGCTGTGTTGTTTTTATTATTGGGTCTCTCCGTGCAATATATATTCTTGGTTGCTGTGTTGTTTTTATTATTGGGTCTCTCCGTGCAATATATATTCTTGGTTGCTGTGTTGTTTTTATTATTGGGTCTCTCCGTGCAATATATATTCTTGGTTGCTGTGTTGTTTTTATTATTGGGTCTCTCCTTGCAATATATATTCTTGGTTGCTGTGTTGTTTTTTATTGGGTCTCTCCTTGCAATATATATTCTTGGTTGCTGTGTTGTTTTTATTATTGGGTCTCTCCTTGCAATATATTTCTTGGTTGCTGTGTTGTTTTTATTATTGGGTCTCTCCGTTGCAATATATATTCTTGGTTGCTGTGTTGTTTTTATTATTGGGTCTCTCCTTGCAATATATATTCTTGGTTGCTGTGTTGTTTTTATTATTGGGTCTCTCCTTGCAATATATATATTCTTGGTTGCTGTGTTGTTTTTATTATTGGGTCTCTCCGTACAATATATATTCTTGGTTGCTGTGTTGTTTTTATTATTGGGTCTCTCCGTGCAATATATATTCTTGGTTGCTGTGTTGTTTTTATTATTGGGTCTCTCCTTGCAATATATATTCTTGGTTGCTGTGTTGTTTTTATTATTGGGTCTCTCCTTGCAATATATATTCTTGGTTGCTGTGTTGTTTTTATTATTGGGTCTCTCCTTGCAATATATATTCTTGGTTGCTGTGTTGTTTTTATTATTGGGTCTCTCCTTGCAATATATATTCTTGGTTGCTGTGTTGTTTTTATTATTGGGTCTCTCATTGCAATATATATTCTTGGTTGCTGTGTTGTTTTTATTATTGGGTCTCTCCTTGCAATATATATTCTTGGTTGCTGTGTTGTTTTTATTATTGGGTCTCTCCGTGCAATATATATTCTTGGTTGCTGTGTTGTTTTTATTATTGGGTCTCTCCGTGCAATATATATTCTTGGTTGCTGTGTTGTTTTTATTATTGGGTCTCTCCGTGCAATATATATTCTTGGTTGCTGTGTTGTTTTTATTATTGGGTCTCTCCGTGCAATATATATTCTTGGTTGCTGTGTTGTTTTTATTATTGGGTCTCTCCGTGCAATATATATTCTTAGTTGCTGTGTTGTTTTTATTATTGGGTCTCTCCTTGCAATATATATTCTTGGTTGCTGTGTTGTTTTTATTATTGGGTCTCTCCGTGCAATATATATTCTTGGTTGCTGTGTTGTTTTTATTATTGGGTCTCTCCTTGCAATATATATTCTTGGTTGCTGTGTTGTTTTTATTATTGGGTCTCTCCGTGCAATATATATTCTTGGTTGCTGTGTTGTTTTATTATTGGGTCTCTCCGTGCAATATATATTCTTGGTTGCTGTGTTGTTTTTATTATTGGGTCTCTCCGTGCAATATATATTCTTGGTTGCTGTGTTGTTTTTATTATTGGGTCTCTCCTGCAATATATATTCTTGGTTGCTGTGTTGTTTTTATTATTGGGTCTCTCCTTGCAATATATATTCTTGGTTGCTGTGTTGTTTTTATTATTGGGTCTCTCCGTGCAATATATATTCTTGGTTGCTGTGTTGTTTTTATTATTGGGTCTCTCCTTGCAATATATATTCTTGGTTGCTGTGTTGTTTTTATTATTGGGTCTCTCCTTGCAATATATATTCTTGGTTGCTGTGTTGTTTTTATTATTGGGTCTCTCCTTGCAATATATATTCTTGGTTGCTGTGTTGTTTTTATTATTGGGTCTCTCCGTGCAATATATATTCTTGGTTGCTGTGTTGTTTTTATTATTGGGTCTCTCCGTGCAATATATATTCTTGGTTGCTGTGTTGTTTTTATTATTGGTCTCTCCTTGCAATATATATTCTTGGTTGCTGTGTTGTTTTTATTATTGGGTCTCTCCGTGCAATATATATTCTTGGTTGCTGTGTTGTTTTTATTATTGGGTCTCTCCGTGCAATATATATTCTTGGTTGCTGTGTTGTTTTTATTATTGGGTCTCTCCGTGCAATATATATTCTTGGTTGCTGTGTTGTTTTTATTATTGGGTCTCTCCGTGCAATATATATTCTTGGTTGCTGTGTTGTTTTTATTATTGGGTCTCTCCGTGCAATATATATTCTTGGTTGCTGTGTTGTTTTTATTATTGGGTCTCTCCGTGCAATATATATTCTTGGTTGCTGTGTTGTTTTTATTATTGGGTCTCTCCGTGCAATATATATTCTTGGTTGCTGTGTTGTTTTTATTATTGGGTCTCTCCTTGCAATATATATTCTTGGTTGCTGTGTTGTTTTTATTATTGGGTCTCTCCGTGCAATATATATTCTTGGTTGCTGTGTTGTTTTTATTATTGGGTCTCTCCGTGCAATATATATTCTTGGTTGCTGTGTTGTTTTTATTATTGGGTCTCTCCGTGCAATATATATTCTTGGTTGCTGTGTTGTTTTTATTATTGGGTCTCTCCGTGCAATATATATTCTTGGTTGCTGTGTTGTTTTTATTATTGGGTCTCTCCGTGCAATATATATTCTTGGTTGCTGTGTTGTTTTTATTATTGGGTCTCTCCGTGCAATATATATTCTTGGTTGCTGTGTTGTTTTTATTATTGGGTCTCTCCGTGCAATATATATTCTTGGTTGCTGTGTTGTTTTTATTATTGGGTCTCTCCGTGCAATATATATTCTTGGTTGCTGTGTTGTTTTTATTATTGGGTCTCTCCGTGCAATATATATTCTTGGTTGCTGTGTTGTTTTTATTATTGGGTCTCTCCGTGCAATATATATTCTTGGTTGCTGTGTTGTTTTTATTATTGGGTCTCTCCGTGCAATATATATTCTTGGTTGCTGTGTTGTTTTTATTATTGGGTCTCTCCGTGCAATATATATTCTTGGTTGCTGTGTTGTTTTTATTATTGGGTCTCTCCGTGCAATATATATTCTTGGTTGCTGTGTTGTTTTTATTATTGGGTCTCTCCGTGCAATATATATTCTTGGTTGCTGTTTGTTTTTATTATTGGGTCTCTCCGTGCAATATATATTCTTGGTTGCTGTGTTGTTTTTATTATTATGGGTCTCTCCGTGCAATATATATTCTTGGTTGCTGTTTTGTTTTTATTATTGGGTCTCTCCGTGCAATATATATTCTTGGTTGCTGTGTTGTTTTTATTATTGGGTCTCTCCGTGCAATATATATTCTTGGTTGCAATATATATTCTTGTTTTGTTGTTTTTATTATTGGGTCTCTCCGTGCAATATATATTCTTGGTTGCTGTGTTGTTTTTATTATTGGGTCTCTCCTGCAATATATATTCTTGGTTGCTGTGTTGTTTTTATTATTGGGTCTCTCCTGCATATATTCTTGGTTGCTGTGTTGTTTTTATTATTATGGGTCTCTCCTTGCAATATATATTCTTGGTTGCTGTGTTGTTTTTTATTATTGGGTCTCTCCGTGCAATATATATTCTTGGTTGCTGTGTTTTTTTATTATTGGGTCTCTCCGTGCAATATATATTCTTGGTTGCTGTGTTGTTTTTATTATTATGGGCTCTCCTTGCAATATATATTCTTGGTTGCTGTGTTGTTTTTATTATTGGGTCTCTCCGTGCAATATATATTCTTGAAGGTTGCTGTGTTTGTTTTTTATTATTGGGTCTCTCCGTGCAATATATATTCTTGGTTGCTGTGTTGTTTTTATTATTGGGTCTCTCCTTGCAATATATATTCTTGGGTGCTGTGTTGTTTTTATTATTGGGTCTCTCCTTGCAATATATATTCTTGGTTGCTGTGTTGTTTTTATTATTGGGTCTCTCCGTGCAATATATATTCTTGGTTGCTGTGTTGTTTTTATTATTGGGTCTCTCCTTGCAATATATATTCTTGGTTGCTGTGTTGTTTTTATTATTGGGTCTCTCCTTGCAATATATATTCTTGGTTGCTGTGTTGTTTTTATTATTGGGTCTCTCCTTTCAATATATATTCTTGGTTGCTGTGTTGTTTTTATTATTGGGTCCTCCGTGCAATATATATTCTTGGTTGCTGTGTTGTTTTTATTATTGGGTCTCTCCTTGCAATATATATTCTTGGTTGCTGTGTTGTTTTTATTATTGGGTCTCTCCGTGCAATATATATTCTTGGTTGCTGTGTTGTTTTTATTATTGGGTCTCTCCTTGCAATATATATTCTTGGTTGCTGTGTTGTTTTATTATTGGGTCTCTCCGTGCAATATATATTCTTGGTTGCTGTGTTGTTTTTATTATTGGGTCTCTCCGTGCAATATATATTCTTGGTTGCTGTGTTGTTTTTATTATTGGGTCTCTCCGTGCAATATATATTCTTGGTTGCTGTGTTGTTTTTATTATTGGGTCTCTCCGTGCAATATATATTCTTGGTTGCTGTGTTGTTTTTATTATTGGGTCTCTCCGTGCAATATATATTCTTGGTTGCTGTGTTGTTTTTATTATTGGGTCTCTCCGTGCAATATATATTCTTGGTTGCTGTGTTGTTTTTATTATTGGGTCTCTCCGTGCAATATATATTCTTGGTTGCTGTGTTGTTTTTATTATTGGTCTCTCCGTGCAATATATATTCTTGGTTGCTGTGTTGTTTTTATTATTGGGTCTCTCCGTGCAATATATATTCTTGGTTGCTGTGTTGTTTTTATTATTGGGTCTCTCCGTGCAATATATATTCTTGGTTGCTGTGTTGTTTTTATTATTGGGTCTCTCCGTGCAATATATATTCTTGGTTGCTGTGTTGTTTTTATTATTGGGTCTCTCCGTGCAATATATATTCTTGGTTGCTGTGTTGTTTTTATTATTGGGTCTCTCCGTGCAATATATATTCTTGGTTGCTGTGTTGTTTTTATTATTGGTCTCTCCGTGCAATATATATTCTTGGTTGCTGTGTTGTTTTTATTATTGGGTCTCTCCGTGCAATATATATTCTTGGTTGCTGTGTTGTTTTTATTATTGGGTCTCTCCGTGCAATATATATTCTTGGTTGCTGTGTTGTTTTTATTATTGGGTCTCTCCGTGCAATATATATTCTTGGTTGCTGTGTTGTTTTTATTATTGGGTCTCTCCGTGCAATATATATTCTTGGTTGCTGTGTTGTTTTTATTATTGGGTCTCTCCGTGCAATATATATTCTTGGTTGCTGTGTTGTTTTTATTATTGGGTCTCTCCGTGCAATATATATTCTTGGTTGCTGTGTTGTTTTTATTATTGGGTCTCTCCGTGCAATATATATTCTTGGTTGCTGTGTTGTTTTTATTATTGGGTCTCTCCGTGCAATATATATTCTTGGTTGCTGTGTTGTTTTTATTATTGGGTCTCTCCGTGCAATATATATTCTTGGTTGCTGTGTTGTTTTTATTATTGGGTCTCTCCGTGCAATATATATTCTTGGTTGCTGTGTTGTTTTTATTATTGGGTCTCTCCGTGCAATATATATTCTTGGTTGCTGTGTTGTTTTTATTATTGGGTCTCTCCGTGCAATATATATTCTTGGTTGCTGTGTTGTTTTTATTATTGGGTCTCTCCGTGCAATATATATTCTTGGTTGCTGTGTTGTTTTTATTATTGGGTCTCTCCGTGCAATATATATTCTTGGTTGCTGTGTTGTTTTTATTATTGGGTCTCTCCGTGCAATATATATTCTTGGTTGCTGTGTTGTTTTTATTATTGGGTCTCTCCTTGCAATATATATTCTTGGTTGCTGTGTTGTTTTTATTATTGGGTCTCTCCTTGCAATATATATTCTTGGTTGCTGTGTTGTTTTTATTATTGGGTCTCTCCTTGCAATATATATTCTTGGTTGCTGTGTTGTTTTTATTATTGGGTCTCTCCGTGCAATATATATTCTTGGTTGCTGTGTTGTTTTTATTATTGGGTCTCTCCTTGCAATATATATTCTTGGTTGCTGTGTTGTTTTTATTATTGGGTCTCTCCTTGCAATATATATTCTTGGTTGCTGTGTTGTTTTTATTATTGGGTCTCTCCTTGCAATATATATTCTTGGTTGCTGTGTTGTTTTTATTATTGGGTCTCTCCGTGCAATATATATTCTTGGTTGCTGTGTTGTTTTTATTATTGGGTCTCTCCTTGCAATATATATTCTTGGTTGCTGTGTTGTTTTTATTATTGGGTCTCTCCTTGCAATATATATTCTTGGTTGCTGTGTTGTTTTTATTATTGGGTCTCTCCTTGCAATATATATTCTTGGTTGCTGTGTTGTTTTTATTATTGGGTCTCTCCGTGCAATATATATTCTTGGTTGCTGTGTTGTTTTTATTATTGGGTCTCTCCGTGCAATATATATTCTTGGTTGCTGTGTTGTTTTTATTATTGGGTCTCTTCTTGGTTGCTGTTTTATTATTGCAATATATATTCTTGGTTGCTGTGTTGTTTTTATTATTGGGTCTCTCCTTGCAATATATATTCTTGGTTGCTGTGTTGTTTTTTTTATTGGGTCTCTCCTTGCAATATATATTCTTGGTTGCTGTGTTGTTTTTATTATTGGGTCTCTCCTTGCAATATATATTCTTGGTTGCTGTGTTGTTTTTATTATTGGGTCTCTCCTTGCAATATATATTCTTGGTTGCTGTGTTGTTTTTATTATTGGGTCTCTCCGTGCAATGTATATTCTTGGTTGCTGTGTTGTTTTTATTATTGGGTCTCTCCGTGCAATATATATTCTTGGTTGCTGTATTGTTTTTATTATTGGGTCTCTCCGTGCAATATATATTCTTGGTTGCTGTGTTGTTTTTATTATTGGGTCTCTCCGTGCAATATATATTCTTGGTTACTGTGTTGTTTTTATTATTGG
Source organism: Lamellibrachia satsuma (assembly GCA_033239005.1). NCBI lineage: Eukaryota > Metazoa > Annelida > Polychaeta > Sabellida > Siboglinidae > Lamellibrachia > Lamellibrachia satsuma. The sequence goes on along the minus strand of BSQZ01000038.1, from coordinate 6,568,626 downwards.
GTCTCTCCTTGCAATATATATTCTTGGTTGCTGTGTTGTTTTTATTATTGGGTCTCTCCGTGCAATATATATTCTTGGTTGCTGTGTTGTTTTTGTTATTGTGTCTCTCCGTGCAATATATATTCTTGGTTGCTGTGTTGTTTTTATTATTGGGTCTCTCCTTGCAATATATATTCTTGGTTGTTGTGTTGTTTTTATTATTGGGTCTCTCCTTGCAATATATATTCTTGGTTGCTGTGTTGTTTTTATTATTGGGTCTCTCCGTGCAATATATATTCTTGGTTGCTGTGTTGTTTTTATTATTGGGTCTCTCCCGTGCAATATATATTCTTGGTTGCTGTGTTGTTTTTGTTATTGGGTCTCTCCGTGCAATATATATTCTTGGTTGCTGTGTTGTTTTTATTATTGGGTCTCTCCGTGCAATATATATTCTTGGTTGCTGTGTTGTTTTTATTATTGGGTCTCTCCTTGCAATATATATTCTTGGTTGCTGTGTTTTTTTATTATTGGGTCTCTCCGTGCAATATATATTCTTGGTTGCTGTGTTGTTTTTATTATTGGGTCTCTCCGTGCAATATATATTCTTGGTTGCTGTGTTGTTTTTATTATTGGGTCTCTCCGTGCAATATATATTCTTGGTTGCTGTGTTGTTTTTATTATTGGGTCTCTCCGTGCAATATATATTCTTGGTTGCTGTGTTGTTTTTATTATTGGGTCTCTCCGTGCAATATATATTCTTGGTTGCTGTGTTGTTTTTATTATTGGGTCTCTCCGTGCAATATATATTCTTGGTTGCTGTGTTGTTTTTATTATTGGGTCTCTCCGTGCAATATATATTCTTGGTTGCTGTGTTGTTTTTATTATTGGGTCTCTCCGTGCAATATATATTCTTGGTTGCTGTGTTGTTTTTATTATTGGGTCTCTCCGTGCAATATATATTCTTGGTTGCTGTGTTGTTTTTATTATTGGGTCTCTCCGTGCAATATATATTCTTGGTTGCTGTGTTGTTTTTATTATTGGGTCTCTCCGTGCAATATATATTCTTGGTTGCTGTGTTGTTTTTATTATTGGGTCTCTCCGTGCAATATATATTCTTGGTTGCTGTGTTGTTTTTATTATTGGGTCTTCTCCGTGCAATATATATTCTTGGTTGCTGTGTTGTTTTTATTATTGGGTCTCTCCGTGCAATATATATTCTTGGTTGCTGTTTTGTTTTTATTATTGGGTCTCTCCGTGCAATATATATTCTTGGTTGCTGTGTTGTTTTTATTATTGGGTCTCTCCGTGCAATATATATTCTTGGTTGCTGTGTTGTTTTTATTATTGGGTCTCTCCGTGCAATATATATTCTTGGTTGCTGTGTTGTTTTTATTATTGGGTCTCTCCGTGCAATATATATTCTTGGTTGCTGTGTTGTTTTTATTATTGGGTCTCTCCGTGCAATATATATTCTTGGTTGCTGTGTTGTTTTTATTATTGGGTCTCTCCGTGCAATATATATTCTTGGTTGCTGTGTTGTTTTTATTATTATGGTCTCTCCGTGCAATATATATTCTTGGTTGCTGTGTTGTTTTTATTATTGGGTCTCTCCGTGCAATATATATTCTTGGTTGCTGTTTTGTTTTTATTATTGGGTCTCTCCGTGCAATATATATTCTTGGTTGCTGTGTTGTTTTTATTATTGGGTCTCTCCTTGCAATATATATTCTTGGTTGCTGTATTGTTTTTATTATTGGGTCTCTCCTGCAATATATATTCTTGGTTGCTGTGTTGTTTTTATTATTGGGTCTCTCCTTGCAATATATATTCTTGGTTGCTGTGTTGTTTTTATTATTGGGTCTCTCCTTGCAATATATATTCTTGGTTGCTGTGTTGTTTTTATTATTGGGTCTCTCCGTGCAATATATATTCTTGGTTGCTGTGTTGTTTTTATTATTGGGTCTCTCCGTGCAATATATATTCTTGGTTGCTGTGTTGTTTTTATTATTGGGTCTCTCCTTGCAATATATATTCTTAGTTGCTGTGTTGTTTTTATTATTGGGTCTCTCCGTGCAATATATATTCTTGGTTGCTGTGTTGTTTTTATTATTGGGTCTCTCCTTGCAATATATATTCTTGGTTGCTGTGTTGTTTTTATTATTGGGTCTCTCCTTGCAATATATATTCTTGGTTGCTGTGTTGTTTTTATTATTGGGTCTCTCCTTGCAATATATATTCTTGGTTGCTGTGTTGTTTTTATTATTGGGTCTCTCCCGTGCAATATATATTCTTGGTTGCTGTGTTGTTTTTATTATTGGGTCTCTCCGTGCAATATATATTCTTGGTTGCTGTGTTGTTTTTATTATTGGGTCTCTTCGTGCAATATATATATTCTTGGGTGCTGTGTCGTTTTTATTATTGGGTCTCTCCGTGCAATATATATTATTGGTTGCTGTGTCGTTTTTATTATTGGGTCTCTACTTGCAATATATATTCTTGGTTGCTGTGTTGTTTTTCTTAATGTGTCCCTCCGTGCAATATATATTCTTGGTTGCTGTGTTGTTTTTATTATTGGGTCTCTCCTTCCAATATATATTCTTGGTTGCTGTGTTGTTTTTATTATTGGGTCTCTCCTTGCAATGTATATTCTTGGTTGCTGTGTTGTTTTTATTATTGGGTCTCTCCGTGCAATGTATATTCTTGGTTGCTGTGTTGTTTTTATTATTGGGTCTCTCCGTGCAATATATATTCTTGGTTGGTGTATTGTTTTTATTATTGGGTCCCTCCGTGCAATATATATTCTTGGTTGCTGTGTTGTTTTTATTATTGGGTCTCTCCGTGCAATATATATTCTTGGTTGCTGTGTTGTTTTTATTATTGGGTCTCTCCTTGCAATATATATTCTTGGTTGCTGTGTTGTTTTTATTATTGGGTCTCTCCGTGCAATATATATTCTTGGTTGCTGTGTTGTTTTTGTTATTGTGTCTCTCCGTGCAATATATATTCTTGGTTGCTGTGTTGTTTTTATTATTGTGTCTCTCCGTGCAATATATATTCTTGGTTGCTGTGTTGTTTTTATTATTGGGTCTCCCCATGAAATATATATTCTTGGTTGCTATGTTGTTTTTATTATTGGATATCTCCGTGCAATATATATTCTTGGTTGGTGTGTTGTTTTATTATTGGGTCCCTCCGTGCAATATATATTCTTGGTTGCTGTGTTGTTTTTGTTATTGGGTCTCTCCGTGCAATATATATTCTTGGTTGCTGTGTTGTTTTTATTATCAGGTCTCTCCGTGCAATATATATTCTTGGTTGCTGTGTTGTTTTTATTATTCGGTCTCTCCTTGCAATATATATTCTTGGTTGCTGTGTTTTTTTTATTATTGGGTCTCTCCGTGCAATATATATTCTTGGTTGCTGTGTTGTTTTTATTATTGGGTCTCTCCGTGCAATATATATTCTTGGTTGCTGTGTTGTTTTTATTATTGGGTTTCTCCGTGCAATATATATTCTTGGTTGCTGTGTTGTTTTTATTATTGGGTCTCTCCGTGCAATATATATTCTTGGTTGCTGTTTTGTTTTTATTATTGGGTCTCTCCGTGCAATATATATTCTTGGTTGCTGTGTTGTTTTTATTATTGGGTCTCTCCGTGCAATATATATTCTTGGTTGCTGTGTTGTTTTTATTATTGGGTCTCTCCGTGCAATATATATTCTTGGTTGCTGTGTTGTTTTTATTATTGGGTCTCTCCTTGCAATATATATTCTTGGTTGCTGTGTTGTTTTCATTATTGGGTCTCTCCTTGCAATATATATTCTTGGTTGCTGTGTTGTTTTTATTATTGGGTCTCTCCCGTGCAATATATATTCTTTGTTGCTGTGTTGTTTTTATTATTGGGTCTCTTCGTGCAATATATATATTCTTGGGTGCTGTGTCGTTTTTATTATTGGGTCTCTCCGTGCAATATATATTATTGGTTGCTGTGTCGTTTTTATTATTGGGTCTCTACTTGCAATATATATTCTTGGTTGCTGTGTTGTTTTTCTTAATGTGTCCCTCCGTGCAATATATATTCTTGGTTGCTGTGTTGTTTTTATTATTGGGTCTCTCCGTGCAATATATATTCTTGATTGCTGTGTCGTTTTTATTATTGGGTCTCTCCTTGCACTATATATTCTTGCTTGCTGTTTTGTTTTTATTATTGGGTCTCTCCTTGTAATATATATTCTTGGTTGCTGTATTGTTTTTGTTATTGTGTCTCTCCATGCAATATATATTCTTGGTTGCTGTTTTGTTTTTATTATTGGGTCTCTCCTTACAATATATATTCTTGGTTGCTGTGTTGTTTTTATTATTGGGTCTCTCCTTACAATACATATTCTTGGTTGCTGTGTGGTTTTTATTATTGGGTCTCTCCTTTCAATATATATTCTTGGTTGCTGTTTTGTTTTTATTATTGGGTCTCTCCTTACAATATATATTCTTGGTTGCTGTGTTGTTTTTATTATTGGGTCTCTCCTTGCAATATATATTTTGGGTTGCTGTGTGGTTTTTATTATTGGGTCTCTCCTTGCAATATACATTCTTGGTTGTTGTGTTGTTTTTATTATTGGGTCTCTCCTTGCAATACATATTCTTGGTTGCTGTGTTGTTTTTATTATTGGGTCTCCCCTTGAAATATATATTCTTGGTTGCTATGTTGTTTTTATTATTGGATATCTCCGTGCAATATATATTCTTGGTTGGTGTGTTGTTTTATTATTGGGTCCCTCCGTGCAATATATATTCTTGGTTACTGTGTTGTTTTTATTATTGGGTCTCTCCGTGCAATATATATTCTTGGTTGCTGTGTTGTTTTTATTATTGGGTCTCTCCTTGCAATATATATTTTGGGTTGCTGTGTGGTTTTTATTATTGGGTCTCTCCTTGCAATATACATTCTTGGTTGTTGTGTTGTTTTTATTATTGGGTCTCTCCTTGCAATACATATTCTTGGTTGCTGTGTGGTTTTTATTATTGGGTCTCTCCTTGCAATATACATTCTTAGTTGTTGTGTTGTTTTTATTATTGGGTCTCTCCTTGCAATACATATTCTTGGTTGCTGTGTTGTTTTATTATTGGGTCCCTCCGTGCAATATATATTCTTGGTTACTGTGTTGTTTTTATTATTGGGTCTCTCCGTGCAATATATATTCTTGGTTGCTGTGTTGTTTTTGTTATTGTGTCTCTCCGTGCAATATATATTCTTGGTTGCTGTGTTATTTTTATTATTGTGTCTCTCCGTGCAATATATATTCTTGGTTACTGTGTTATTTTTATTATTGGGTCTCTCCTTACAATATGTATTCTTGGTTGCTGTTTTGTTTTTATTATTGGGTCTCTCCTTACAATATATATTCTTGGTTGCTGTGTTGTTTTTATTATTGGGTCTCTCCTTGCAATATATATTCTTGGTTGCTGTGTTGTTTTTATTATTGGGTCTCTCCTTGCAATATATATTCTTGGTTGCTGTGTTGTTTTTATTATTGGGTCTCTCCTTGCAATATATATTCTTGGTTTCTGTGTTGTTTTTATTATTGGGTCTCTCCTTGCAATATATATTCTTGGTTGCTGTGTTGTTTTTATTATTGGGTCTCTCCGTGCAATATATATTCTTGGTTGCTGTGTTGTTTTTATTATTGGGTCTCTCCGTGCAATATATATTCTTGGTTGCTGTGTTGTTTTTATTATTGGGTCTCTCCTTGCAATATATATTCTTGGTTGCTGTGTTGTTTTTATTATTGGGTCTCTCCGTGCAATATATATTCTTGGTTGCTGTGTTGTTTTTATTATTGGTCTCTCCGTGCAATATATATTCTTGGTTGCTGTGTTGTTTTTATTATTGGGTCTCTCCGTGAAATATATATTCTTGGTTGCTATGTTGTTTTTATTATTGGGTCTCTCCGTGCAATATATATTCTTGGTTGCTGTGTTGTTTTATTATTGGGTCCTCCGTGCAATATATATTCTTGGTTGCTGTGTTGTTTTATTATTGGGTCTCTCCGTGCAATATATATTCTTGGTTGCTGTGTTGTTTTTATTATTGGGTCTCTCCGTGCAATATATATTCTTGGTTGCTGTGTTGTTTTTATTATTCGGTCTCTCCGTGCAATATATATTCTTGGTTGCTGTGTTGTTTTTATTATTGGGTCTCTCCGTGCAATATATATTCTTGGTTGCTGTGTTGTTTTTATTATTGGGTCTCTCCGTGCAATATATATTCTTGGTTGCTGTGTTGTTTTTATTATTGGGTCTCTCCGTGCAATATATATTCTTGGTTGCTGTGTTGTTTTTATTATTGGGTCTCTCCGTGCAATATATATTCTTGGTTGCTGTGTTGTTTTTATTATTGGGTCTCTCCGTGCAATATATATTCTTGGTTGCTGTGTTGTTTTTATTATTGGGTCTCTCCGTGCAATATATATTCTTGGTTGCTGTGTTGTTTTTATTATTGGGTCTCTCCGTGCAATATATATTCTTGGTTGCTGTGTTGTTTTTATTATTGGGTCTCTCCGTGCAATATATATTCTTGGTTGCTGTGTTGTTTTTATTATTGGGTCTCTCCGTGCAATATATATTCTTGGTTGCTGTGTTGTTTTTATTATTGGGTCTCTCCGTGCAATATATATTCTTGGTTGCTGTGTTGTTTTTATTATTGGGTCTCTCCGTGCAATATATATTCTTGGTTGCTGTGTTGTTTTTATTATTGGGTCTCTCCGTGCAATATATATTCTTGGTTGCTGTGTTGTTTTTATTATTGGGTCTCTCCGTGCAATATATATTCTTGGTTGCTGTGTTGTTTTTATTATTGGGTCTCTCCGTGCAATATATATTCTTGGTTGCTGTGTTGTTTTTATTATTGGGTCTCTCCGTGCAATATATATTCTTGGTTGCTGTGTTGTTTTTATTATTGGGTCTCTCCGTGCAATATATATTCTTGGTTGCTGTTTTGTTTTTATTATTGGGTCTCTCCGTGCAATATATATTCTTGGTTGCTGTGTTGTTTTTATTATTATGGGGCTCTCCTTGCAATATATATTCTTGGTTGCTGTGTTGTTTTTTATTATTGGGTCTCTCCGTGCAATATATATTCTTGGTTGCTGTTTTGTTTTTATTATTGGGTCTCTCCGTGCAATATATATTCTTGGTTGCTGTGTTGTTTTTATCATTATGGGGCTATCCTTGCAATATATATTCTTGTTTGCTGTATTGTTTTTATTATTGGGTCTCTCCTTGCAATATATATTCTTGGTTGCTGTGTTGTTTTTATTATTGGGTCTCTCCTTGCAATATATATTCTTGGTTGCTGTGTTGTTTTCATTATTGGGTCTCTCCTTGCAATATATATTCTTGGTTGCTGTGTTGTTTTTATTATTGGGTCTCTCCCGTGCAATATATATTCTTGGTTGCTGTGTTGTTTTTATTATTGGGTCTCTCCGTGCAATATATATTCTTGGTTGCTGTGTTGTTTTTATTATTGGGTCTCTTCGTGCAATATATATATTCTTGGGTGCTGTGTCGTTTTTATTATTGGGTCTCTCCGTGCAATATATATTATTGGTTGCTGTGTCGTTTTTATTATTGGGTCTCTACTTGCAATATATATTCTTGGTTGCTGTGTTGTTTTTCTTAATGTGTCCCTCCGTGCAATATATATTCTTGGTTGCTGTGTTGTTTTTATTATTGGGTCTCTCCGTGCAATATATATTCTTGGTTGCTGTGTCGTTTTTATTATTGGGTCTCTCCTTGCACTATATATTCTTGCTTGCTGTTTTGTTTTTATTATTGGGTCTCTCCTTGCAATATATATTCTTGGTTGCTGTATTGTTTTTGTTATTGTGTCTCTCCATGCAATATATATTCTTGGTTGCTGTTTTGTTTTTATTATTGGGTCTCTCCTTACAATATATATTCTTGGTTGCTGTGTTGTTTTTATTATTGGGTCTCTCCTTGCAATATATATTCTTGGTTGCTGTGTTGTTTTTATTATTGGGTCTCTCCTTGCAATATATATTCTTGGTTGCTGTGTTGTTTTTATTATTGGGTCTCTCCTTTCAATATATATTCTTGGTTGCTGTTTTGTTTTTATTATTGGGTCTCTCCTTGCAATATATATTCTTGGTTGCTGTGTTGTTTTTATTATTGGGTCTCTCCTTGCAATATATATTTTGGGTTGCTGTGTGGTTTTTATTATTGGGTCTCTCCTTGCAATATATATTCTTGGTTGCTGTGTTGTTTTTATTATTATTGGGTCTCTCCTTGCAATACATATTCTTGGTTGCTGTGTTGTTTTTATTATTGGGTCTCCCCTTGAAATATATATTCTTGGTTGCTATGTTGTTTTTATTATTGGATATCTCCGTGCAATATATATTCTTGGTTGGTGTGTTGTTTTTATTATTGGGTCCCTCCGTGCAATATATATTCTTGGTTGCTGTGTTGTTTTTATTATTGGGTCTCTCCGTGCAATACATATTCTTGGTTGCTGTGTTGTTTTTATTATTGGGTCTCTCCTTGCAATATATATTTTGGGTTGCTGTGTGGTTTTTATTATTGGGTCTCTCCTTGCAATATACATTCTTGGTTGTTGTGTTGTTTTTATTATTGGGTCTCTCCTTGCAATACATATTCTTGGTTGCTGTGTTGTTTTTATTATTGGGTCTCACCTTGAAATATATATTCTTGGTTGCTATGTTGTTTTTATTATTGGATATCTCCGTGCAATATATATTCTTGGTTGGTGTGTTGTTTTATTATTGGGTCCTCCGTGCAATATATATTCTTGGTTACTGTGTTGTTTTTATTATTGGGTCTCTCCGTGCAATATATATTCTTGGTTGCTGTGTTGTTTTTATTATTGTGTCTCTCCGTGCAATATATATTCTTGGTTGCTGTGTTGTTTTTATTATTGGGTCTCTCCGTGCAATATATATTCTTGGTTGCTGTGTTGTTTTTATTATTGGGTCTCTCCTTGCAATATATATTCTTGGTTGCTGTGTTGTTTTTATTATTGGGTCTCTCCTTGCAATATATATTCTTGGTTGCTGTGTTGTTTTTATTATTGGGTCTCTCCTTGCAATATATATTCTTGGTTGCTGTGTTGTTTTTATTATTGGGTCTCTCCTTGCAATATATATTCTTGGTTGCTGTGTTGTTTTTATTATTGGGTCTCTCCGTGCAATATATATTCTTGGTTGCTGTGTTGTTTTTATTATTGGGTCTCTCCGTGCAATATATATTCTTGGTTGCTGTGTTGTTTTTATTATTGGGTCTCTCCGTGCAATATATATTCTTGGTTGCTGTGTTGTTTTTATTATTGGGTCTCTCCTTGCAATATATATTTTGGGTTGCTGTGTGGTTTTTATTATTGGGTCTCTCCTTGCAATATACATTCTTGGTTGTTGTGTTGTTTTTATTATTGGGTCTCTCCTTGCAATACATATTCTTGGTTGCTGTGTTGTTTTTATTATTGGGTCTCCCCTTGAAATATATATTCTTGGTTGCTATGTTGTTTTTATTATTGGATATCTCCGTGCAATATATATTCTTGGTTGGTGTGTTGTTTTATTATTGGGTCCCTCCGTGCAATATATATTCTTGGTTACTGTGTTGTTTTTATTATTGGGTCTCTCCGTGCAATATATATTCTTGGTTGCTGTGTTGTTTTTGTTATTGTGTCTCTCCGTGCAATATATATTCTTGGTTGCTGTGTTATTTTTATTATTGTGTCTCTCCGTGCAATATATATTCTTGGTTACTGTGTTATTTTTATTATTGGGTCTCTCCTTACAATATGTATTCTTGGTTGCTGTTTTGTTTTTATTATTGGGTCTCTCCTTACAATATATATTCTTGGTTGCTGTGTTGTTTTTATTATTGGGTCTCTCCTTGCAATGTATATTCTTGGTTGCTGTGTTGTTTTTATTATTGGGTCTCTCCTTACAATATATATTCTTGGTTGCTGTTTTGTTTTTGTTATTGGGTCTCTCCTTCCAATATATATTCTTGGTTGCTGTGTTGTTTTTATTATTGGGTCTCTCCTTGCAATGTATATTCTTGGTTGCTGTGTTGTTTTTATTATTGGGTCTCTCCGTGCAATGTATATTCTTGGTTGCTGTGTTGTTTTTATTATTGGGTCTCTCCGTGCAATATATATTCTTGGTTGGTGTATTGTTTTTATTATTGGGTCCCTCCGTGCAATATATATTCTTGGTTGCTATGTTTTTTTATTATTGGGTCCCTCCGTGCAATATACATTCTTGGTTACTGTGTTGTTTTTATTATTGGGTCTCTCCTTGCAATATATATTCTTGGTTGCTGTGTTGTTTTTATTATTGGGTCTCTCCGTGCAATATATATTCTTGGTTGCTGTGTTGTTTTTGTTATTGTGTCTCTCCGTGCAATATATATTCTTGGTTGCTGTGTTGTTTTTATTATCAGGTCTCTCCTTGCAATAAATATTCTTGGTTGTTGTGTTGTTTTTATTATTGGGTCTCCCCATGAAATATATATTCTTGGTTGCTATGTTGTTTTTATTATTGGATATCTCCGTGCAATATATATTCTTGGTTGGTGTGTTGTTTTATTATTGGGTCCCTCCGTGCAATATATATTCTTGGTTGCTGTGTTGTTTTTGTTATTGGGTCTCTCCGTGCAATATATATTCTTGGTTGCTGTGTTGTTTTTATTATCAGGTCTCTCCGTGCAATATATATTCTTGGTTACTGTGTTGTTTTTATTATTGGGTCTCTCCGTGCAATATATATATTCTTGGTTGGTGTGTTGTTTTATTATTGGGTCTCTCCTTGCAATACATATTCTTGGTTGCTGTGTTGTTTTTATTATTCGGTCTCTCCTTGCAATATATATTCTTGGTTGCTGTGTTTTTTTTATTATTGGGTCTCTCCGTGCAATATATATTCTTGGTTGCTGTGTTGTTTTTATTATTGGGTCTCTCCGTGCAATATATATTCTTGGTTGCTGTGTTGTTTTTATAATTGGGTTTCTCCGTGCAATATATATTCTTGGTTGCTGTGTTGTTTTTATTATTGGGTCTCTCCGTGCAATATATATTCTTGGTTGCTGTTTTGTTTTTATTATTGGG
>BSQZ01000038.1:6502500-6555000 GCA_033239005.1 Lamellibrachia satsuma | reverse complement strand
ATATATATATATATATATAATTACAACGTGTATAATGAATGCATCTCTGGAATTACTTAGATACTGAACCCACTAAGATTAAAACAGTGAGGGCATTCAGACACAGGCATAAGAAAACACTCATACATCGTTAATATATATATATATATATATATATATATATATATATATATATATATATATATATATATATATATATATATATATATATATATATATATATATATATATATATATATATATATACGGTAAGTTTTTGGTCATTCAACATGTCTGCCTCCCAGTCGCGACGCTCGAGTGTCAGCCATGAGGTTGTCTGCACGCTGTCTGACGACTGCTGCGTGATCACGCCACCGTCACGGGTTCACATTGACAAATACTACGTACCTACAAAGACAAACAAGTAAGACTAGACATGTTTTTCATCTCTTACCAAACTTGGTGGTATTCGGGTCACAATTAAAAGTTGTGTGTGAGGGAACACATGTGTTGTCTTCACAATTCTCAGTCATATTTGAGGCCAGAATTAATGGTTGCATAAATATATATTGATGAGCGAAGTTAATTTATTTATGGTTGTCTGTACATTTGGCAAAGATAAGTGAATTATGAGAGGTATCTACCTGGCGGGTAATGGGGCATTATAACTACAGTGCATCTAATGATTTGTGGACCAATCTCTCTCTCTCTTTCGCTCGATCGAATTTCGAGTGTCGGCGTGACCCTGTAGCTCACAACTGGTAAAAATAATGTCGACGTGACGAGTTTATGTAGTCGTTGTTCGTGTCTGGCAGGTGATCGCTCATTGCAGTCCGTGTCTAGGATTGTTGTTGCCCAAGATGGGTGGTCGCCGAAAAGATGTTGAAATAATTATTTAACATATCGTGGGGGGGACACCAGTTCATCAGTCAGTTCAATTTTATGTAAAAGTTTACTTTTCGGTGTCACCAGGAAAGTTGGAGCCTTAGTAACACGTTTGGTCAGAGTGGACAACGATCAACCCCCATGGCGGCCAGGGGGCAGGAGTAGCAACTTTTATGTAACAACGCATATAGTGTGTAGAGGCCGCCATGTTGTTGTTATTTACTGAAAACCGTTATAAACATGTTAGACCATGAACTGAGGTCACTGATTTGCATAAAATTACAATTACAAATGTCTCGTTGATATTTCTGAACATACAAAACACCGCGTCTTCATGTTCCCCAATGGTGGACTGAAGTGCAAGGGGGTGGACTGAAGTGCAAAGGGGTGGACTGAAGTGCAAAGGGGTGGACTGAAGTGCGAGGGGGTGGACTGAAGTGCGAGTGGGTGGACTGAAGTGCGAGGGGTGGACTGGAGTGCTAGGGGTGTACTGAACAATTATATGGGGTCGTGGCAATGATTTTTTTTCCTCCACGGATAAGTTCACAACAATGGGGGATACTGGACTACCGCCCGTGGATACATCGAATGTCTGCTGGTAAATGTTTCCTCCAAATCTGAAGTTCGTAGACTCCAGCACGAATTTCAACAACTCTAAGATGTTGTCTACTGAGAGGTTGGTTCTCTTTTTGAGTTTCTTATCGTTCTCTAGTCCTTCCCTCCCTCCTCCCCCTCCTTCCCTCCCCTCCCCCTTCCCCCTCCCTCCATCCCTCCCTCCCTCCTCCTCCCTCTCTGCCTCCCCCTCCCTCCCCCTCCCTCTGTTGGTGTTCTGTTTTTCCAATTAGTGGTTGTAGTATGTTCGCCCAGTCTGTGGACACTCTGTATGCTACTGTCTGTGGACACTCTGTATGCTACTGTCTGTGGACACTCTGTATGCTACTCTATGTGGACACTCTGTATGCTACTGTCTGTGGACACTCTGTATGCTACTCTATGTGAACACTCTGTATGCTACTGTCTGTGCACACTCTGTATGTTACTGTCTGTGGACACTCTGTATGCTACTGTATGTGGACACTCTGTGTGCTACTGTATGTGGACACTCTGTGTGCTACTGTCTGTGGACACTCTGTGTGCTACTGTATGTGGACACTCTGTGTGCTACTGTATGTGGACACTCTGTGTGCTACTGTCTGTGGACATTCTATGTGCTACTGTCTGTGGACACTCTGTATGCTACTGTCTGTGGACACTCTGTATGCTACTGTCTGTGGGCCCTCTGTATGCTACTGTCTGTGGACACTCTGTGTGCTACTGTCTGTGAACACTCTGTATGCTACTGTCTGTGGACACTCTGTATGCACCTGTATGTGTACACTCTGTGTGCTACTGTCCGTGGACCCTCTGTATGCTACTGTCTGTGGACACTCTGTCTGCTACTGTCTGTGTGTGACTACACACAGACAATGGGTCTGAGTGGGACACCTTCGTGAATCTTTGGGAGCTAAACATCCACGGTACTTTTTCTAGGTTTGGATATAAATACCAATATTGGTCTTTTGTGATATTTCCCTCCTTCTACAGTGTACTCAACCTTCTGATCAGTTCTTCATTATACTTCCTGGTCCGATCTTTCTTCAGTTTTTCATATGTTGCTTTGTCACTTGTCAACTTAGTAATTTTCTTCCGTCTCGATCCATAATGATTGTTGCCTTTCCCTTGTCAGTAGGGAGTATGATGATAGATTTCTCCTTCGGCAACTCTTTCAGCACTTTTCTTCCTTGTATAGGAAGAATCGGTTTTGGGACCCTCGATGACTATAGAACTTCTGCAACGTCTGTCCGAAGCTTATCTTTTTGTTCTGGCAATAATCCCCATGTCGCTTGCTCTGTCGCTACTACGAATTCTTCGACTGGTATTTTGCCCGGTGTCTTTGTCCTGTGTCTTTGTCGATGACCACATACACAGGTAGTGTAATTTGTGCCACACCGATGACCACATGCACAGGTAGTGTGGTTTGTGCCACGCCGATGACCACATACACAGGTAGTGTGGTTTGTGCCACGCCGATGACCACATACACACATAGTGCGGTTTGTGCCACGCCGATGACCACATACACAGGTAGTGTGGTTTGTGCCACGCCGATGACCACATACACACATAGTGCGGTTTGTGCCACGCCGATGACCACATGCACAGGTAGTGTGGTTTGTGCCACGCCGATGACCACATGCACAGGTAGTGTGGTTTGTGTCACGCCGATGACCACATACACAGATAGTGTAGTTTATGTCACGTCGATGACAACATGCACAGGTAGTGTGGTTTGTGCCACGCCGATGACCACACACACAGGTAGTGTGGCTCAATTTGTATTTTTGTCCAACGCACATTAGCTTGAATTGTTTACACACTCCATTAAGGGGTCATCCATTAAATACGCCATGTTCAGAGGGTGGATGTTTCGGTGAGTGTTACGGTGCGTTACATGGGGTGTGGGTGTCTTGACGATCGTTGCGTAACGATTCCGAAGTTTGTCATGTTCGTCTAACTGTCAACATCAGGCTGATAACATTAATTGTTATGCCAGTTTTTGGGTATATGTCAACCGAATTCCAACGTTAAAGGAACACATATCCGGCCATGCGTCAGTGAAGGTTGCAATGGCGCGCAAGAACGTCTGCAAACTTAGTGCGCTCCACAAACTACCGTCCCTTGAAGGACGTCACCGAGACCTGACGGCGTACACGGAGGACGATGGATACAGCGAGTGCTCTGTAGAGGACGATGGATACAGCGAATGTTCTGTAGAGGACGATGGATACAGCGAGTGCTCTGTAGAGGACGATGAATGCAGCGAGTGCTCTGTAGAGGACGATGGATACAGCGAGTGCTCTGTAGAGGACGATGGATACAGCGAATGTTCTGTAGAGGACGATGGATACAGTGAGTGCTCTGTAGAGGACGATGAATGCAGCGAGTGCTCTGTAGAGGACGATTGATACAGCGAGTGCTCTGCAGAGGACGATGGACACAGCGAATGCTCTGTAGAGGAGGAGGATACAGCGAATGCTCTGTAGAGGAGGATGGATACAGCGAATGCTCTGAAGAGGACGATGGATACAGCGAATGCTCTGTAGATGACGATGGATACAGTGAATGCTCTGTAGAGGAGGAGGATACAGTGAATGCTCTGTAGAGGAGGATGGATACAGTGAGTGCTCTGTAAAGGACGATGGATACAGTGAGTGCTCTGTAGAGGACGATGGATACAGCGAATGCTCTGTAGAGGAGGATGGATACACCGAGTATTCTGTAGAGGACGATGGATACAACGAATGCTCTGTAGAGGACGATGGATACAGTGAGTGCTCTGTGGAGGAGGAGGATACAGTGAATGCTCTGTAGAGGAGGATGGATACAGCGAGTACTCTGTAGAGGACGATGGATACAGGGAGTACTCTGTAGAGGACGATGGATACAGGGAGTGCTGTATAGAGGACGATGGATACAGCGAGTGCTCTGTAGAGGACGATGGATACAGCGAATGCTCTGTAGAGGACGATGGATACAGCGAGTGCTCTGTAGAGGACGATGGATACAGCGAGTGCTCTGTAGAGGACGATGGATACAGTGAATGCTTTGTAGAGGACGATGGATACAGTGAGTATTCTGTAGAGGACGATGGATACAGTGAGTACTCTGTACAGGACGATGGATACAGCGAGTGCTCTGTAGAGGAGAATGGATACAGCGAGTACTCTGTAGAGGACGTTAGATACAGGGAGTGCTGTATAGAGGACGATGGATCCAGCGAGTGCTCTGTAGAGGACGATGGATCCAGCGAGTGCTCTGTAGAGGACGATGGATACAGTGAGTGCTCTGTAGAGGAGGATGGATACAGTGAGTGCTCTGTAGAGGACGATGGATCCAGCGATTGCTCTGTAGAGGACGATGGATACAGCGAGTGCTCTGTAGAGGACGATGGATACAGTGAGTGCTCTGTAGAGGAGGATGGATACAGTGAGTGCTCTGTAGAGGACGATGGATACAGCGAGTGCTCTGTAGAGGACGATGGATACAGTGAGTGCTCTGTAGAGGACGATGGATACAGTGAGTGCTCTGTAGACGTCGATGGATACAGCGAGTGCTCTGTAGAGGACGATGGATACAGTGAGTGCTCTGTAGAGGAGGATGGATCCAGCAAGTGCTCTGTAGAGGACGATGGATACAGCGAATGCTCTGTAGACGTCGATGGATACAGTGAGTGCTCTGTAGAGGACGATGGATACAGCGAGTGCTCTGTAGAGGAGGATGGATACAGCGAGTGCTCTGTAGAGGACGATGGATACAGTGAGTGCTCTGTAGAGGACGATGGATACAGCGAGTGCTCTGTAGAGGACGATGGATACAGCGAGTGCTCTGTTGAGGACGACGGATACAGTGAGTGCTCTGTAGAGGACGATGGATACAGTGAGTGCTGTATAGAGGATGATGGATACAGTGAGTGCTGTATAGAGGACGATGGATACAGTGAGTGCTCTGTAGAGGACGATGGATACAGCGAGTGCTCTGTAGAGGACGATGGATACAGCGAGTGCTCTGTTGAGGACGATGGATACAGTGAGTGCTCTGTAGAGGACGATGGATACAGTGAGTGCTGTATAGAGGATGATGGATACAGTGAGTGCTGTATAGAGGACGATGGATACAGTGAGTGCTCTGTAGAGGACGATGGATACAGCGAGTGCTCTGTAGAGGACGATGGATACAGCGAGTGCTCTGTTGAGGACGATGGATACAGTGAGTGCTCTGTAGAGGACGTTAGATACAGTGAGTGCTCTGTAGAGGACGATGGATACAGCGAGTGCTCTGTAGAGGACGATGGATACAGTGAGTGCTCTGTTGAGGACGATGGATACAGTGAGTGCTCTGTAGAGGACGATGGATACAGCGAGTGCTCTGTTGAGGACGATGGATACAGTGAGTGCTCTGTAGAGGACGATGGATACAGTGAGTGCTCTGTAGAGGACGATGGATACAGCGAGTGCTCTGTTGAGGACGATGGATACAGCGAGTGCTCTGTAGAGGACGATGGATACAGTGAGTGCTCTGTAGAGGACGATGGATACAGTGAGTGCTCTGTTGAGGATGATGGATACAGTGAGTGCTGTATAGAGGACGATGGATACAGTGAGTGCTCTGTAGAGGACGATGGATACAGCGAGTGCTCTGTAGAGGACGATGGATACAGCGAGTACTCTGTTGAGGACGATGGATACAGTGAGTGCTGTATAGAGGATGATGGATACAGTGAGTGCTCTGTAGAGGACGATGGATACAGCGATTGCTCTGTAGAGGACGATGGATACAGCGAATGCTCTGTAGAGGACGATGGATACAGCGAATGCTCTGTAGAGGACGATTGATACAACGAGTGCTCTGTAGAGGATGATGGATACAGCGAGTGCTCTGTAGAGGATGATGGATACAGCGAGTGCTCTGTAGAGGACAATGGATACAGCGAGTGCTCTGTAGAGGACGATGGATACAGCGAGTGCTCTGTAGAGGACGATGGATACAGGGAGTGCTGTATAGAGGACGATTGATACAACGAGTGCTCTGTAGAGGACGATGGATACAGCGAGTGCTCTGTAGAGGACGATGGATACAGCGAGTGCTCTGTAGAGGACAATGGATACAGCGAGTGCTCTGTAGAGGAGGAGGATACAGCGAGTGCTCTGTAGAGGACGATGGATACAGCGAGTGCTCTGTAGAGGACAATGGATACAGCGAGTGCCCTGTAGAGGACAATGGATACAGCGAGTGCTCTGTAGAGGAGGAGGATACAGCGAGTGCTCTGTAGAGGACGATGGATACAGCGAGTGCTCTGTAGAGGACAATGGATACAGCGAGTGCCCTGTAGAGGACAATGGATACAGCGAGTGCTCTGTAGAGGACGATGGATAAAGCGAGTGCTCTGTAGAGGACGATGGATAAAGCGAGTGCTCTGTAGAGGACGATGGATATAGCAAGTGCTCTGTAGAGGACGATGGATATAGCAAGTGCTCTGTAGAGGAGGTGGATACAGCAAGTGCTCTGTAGAGCTTAAGCTGGGTTTTGAAGCTATAATTCATTATTTTTATTTCCTTTGTCGAGGTACCAACTTTGTACAAAGTCCTACTTTGGCAAGGACAATTGTCATAATTCTAAAGCCAAATTTTTAATGTGAACCGCTTACCGCGCCGTGTTTTACTTCTGCGGCACTGTTCGATGCACCAGATACGAATGTCGATATGTAGTTCTATCTGGCGATCTCGAATTTTTAATTTTAGAGCCGTGTAACTTGATGGGAGTGGGCGATATGCCATCCAATCCAAAAACCCAGATGGCAAGTGGAAAAGATCCAACAATTTGTTATTACTGTGTAAATTGCCCTTCTAAGATATTTGTCAATTTTATTTTTAAACATATTCACGCTGTTAGCATTTACACAATCTGGTGTCGTACACGAATATTCCCTTCCTCTAGTTGAACATTAAATGTTGTTTCCTTGTTGATGATATAACGAAGTGCTACGACTGTTGATTTGTTTGTGCATAACAACGTGTGAATGAGATCTCAGACGAGATCTCCGAACGCCTTTGAAATCAGTTGTCATCTGTAACGTTCGGTGTAGCGCTTTATTCGATGCGAGCACTTTCCACCATAGTCACGGTGGAGCGGATCAACAACACGAAGCATGCGACGACAACACCAGTTACAGTTCTACATTCCAAACATTGGCGTGTAACTATACACCCGTGCCATACAACGTGGTGAGAATTAGTTCCCTATCGCGCCGTAGTCGGCCCCATGACCATACCCAATGCTTCGTCAGCACCCGTTCCCTATGGCTTCGTCAGCACCCGTGCCCTACGGCTTCGTCAGCACCCGTGCCCTACGGTTTCGTCGGCACCAGTGCCTTACGGCTTCGTCGGCACCAGTGCCTTACGGCTTCGTCGGCACCAGTGCCCTGCGACTTAGTCAACAGGCACCTCTGCCCCACCCCATTTTAATACTTTGCCTTTATCGAACATCTTAGCGCATCGGTCGAGACATTCATTGGTTTTTCGTAGGCAACGGTCGTGCTTGAATCCAAGTTTGTCGAAGCGACAACCCAGGCAACGCCAGATCCGTCGGAGGCAGACTCGATTGCAGCGAGCGTGCTTGGGAGACACTGTGGCGTCGGAGAACTGAAGGTCCAGCAGCATGGCGCACAGGATGAGTGTCTGCAACAGTCGTGTCAACGGTTGTCACGATATATATATATATATATATATATATATATATATATGTATGTATGTATGTATGTATGTATGTATGTATGTACTACTACTACTACTACTACTACTACTACTACTACTACTACTACTACTACTACTGTAGCCTCGACACATCTTCGCCTGGATGCAGAGTGGGGTTTTCATTGTGACTGAAATTATGTGTGACGGAGATTCTGGACGAATACATTATTAGCTAATTACGATGTCATCCGGGCATTTGACCAATTCGTTAAATATGAGTGAACTGTTATCAGTTGATACGATGCAATTCGATTTAGCTTTAAATTGTTATTATATGGACAAAACTGTCGGACTGAAAAGTTAAATCAAGAGCAAAAAAATGTTAGTGTAACATTTCGGTAATAACGTCGATTGGCAGCTGGCGCTTCACAGGAACGTCTCACAGGTGTCGTAGATGGGATTATATTATCGCCAAATGTATTGCATAGCAACAACATTCATTTTGGCATCATATCGCACACTATTTATTGCTTAATTCTCATTGGCTGAAAATACAATATTGACCAGGCTGGTCACTAGAGGGCAGCAGCTAAGCAGTTTGCTCAGTTTATGACATCTCCCTCTTAAATAAAATGTTCTTCAGTTACAGTCTGTCAAACTTACTTCTAATCACAAACGTATTCGGCTAACTTCAATGTCCGCCTAATAATCCTTCCTCGAGACGTTTTCTGAGGTGTTGGTGTTGTCTTTGCTTGAGTTGGGAACACTCTGGGTGGCGTCTGTTGTCGACGTGCATCCTCGTGAGTCAATTGCTGGGGCGCATTCGACGATACGTCGACAGGAGCGGTTGTTTCAGGTTGTTTCGTAGCAGTGTTCATGAGGTGTCTGCGGTTTCTGCGATATTATCGGCCTTCGCGAGTGACAATATAGGACCGTGGATGTCCTTCTTTCCGCATCACCACTGCAGATTCCCAAACGTCTTCGTGTCGCACACGCACCACATTGCCTGGCTGCAGTTCCGTCAGCCGCTTCGATCCTCTGTCATAGTATTGCTTGTATTTGTCTTGACGTTGCTGCAGTTGGCATTAAGCACTGACAACTTGTGGTGTCAACAATCTTGATCTTGTTGGCAGCTTGGCACGGAGCATGCGACTCATTAGCATCTGCGCTGGCGAGAATAATGCACCTGCTACTGGCGTGTTGCGGTACTCCAGCAGTGCCACATACGGGTCTCGTGCTTCGCAGTCCGCCTTTTTCAAGACGTGTTTCAGTGTTTGCACCGCACGTTCACTCTGTCCGTTTGACTGTGGAAAGTTGGGGCTTGACGTAGTTAGCTTTATGCCCCAGTCTCTGCCAAAGTTGGTGAATTCTTGGCTTGCGAATGGCATGTTGTCACTCATCATCTCTTCTGGAATCCCGTGTCTGGCGAAGATAGACTTGAGATGGATGATGACGTTTGATGCAGTCTTGTTTTCCAGCAGTGCAATTTCAGGATACTTTGAATAAGAGTCAACCGCAACTATGTAGTCGCGACTCTTGAGTGTCATTGTGTCAGCTGCGACCTTCTGCCGAGGTCTTTCCGGAACATCATGTGGAATTAGTGGTTCCTTCGGGTTGCTGGCTCTGAATTTGAGGCAGATGTGGCATCTTCCCACAATAGTTTCAATGTCCTGTGACATGCCTGGCCAGTACAGAACCGTTCGTCCACGCGTCTTGCACTTGTCTGCACCTTGATGACTTTCACGTATGAGCTGTAACATGTCTGGCCTCAGTTTATTGGGAACTACTATTCCATCGCCCAGGAATAGTAGTCCTTCTGCCTCATGCAGTTCGTCTCTCACATTCCAGTAGTGCTGCAGCTCTTGCGGAAGTGATCCCATTTTCCTTGGCCATCCTCTTCTGATGGTGATTTTCAACTGTTGCAGTGTTTCGTCTGTTCTAGTCGCTTCCTTTAATTCGCCCATTTTGTCTGTGCTGACCGGCAAGTTATTGACAAGACTGTGTACGATAACTTCTACATCTTCTGCCGCGCCACACGATGACTCACCCTTTATAAACGCTCTTGATAGGGTGTCTGCAACATACATATACTTGCCTGGAATGTACTTCACTTCCAGGGTGTTGTTCAAATATGTATTTTTGTACCTGAGTTTATTGACAGTGCAACAGCACTACTGATAAGTGCACCAGTGCCTGCTGTTAGTGTTTACCTGATTGTGCTAAGTCATGCGTACTGCTTAGTGACGTAATGCTTAGTGAAGTGCTGTAGTCTTTTTCTGTTCTTACGTTGCACTTGCCATGCTGCCTTTCGTGTACAGCAGTCGTCTGTTCTAATACATTTGTTTCTATTGACATCTCGGTCTACTGTGATGTTTACTTCTGCGTGAATGTGGTGTAAACGTCGATACTTTCAACAGGTGTATCTCTGCAACTGCAGCATCATTCGATGCAATCGTGGGGAAGCTTTTTCGATTGGCTTCTTCATGATCGATTCTAGGTATGTGACCTGTGTGTACATCGATGCTCTTCCCATAGACATACTGATGAAATTTTGCGCACGCAAAGCAGATTGCTAACATCTCTTTCTCAATCTCAGAATAGTTTTCTTCAGCTGATGTTAACGCGCGTGATGCGTATGCTACTGGACGACCTTGTTGGAGAAGGCACGCTCCAAGTCCACGTTGGGAAGCATCAGCTTGGTTAGTTACAGGCTTGTTTACATCGTAATACTGGAGTGTCGGTGCACTTGTGAGTGCAGTCTGGATCTTGTCGAGAGCCATGTCATGTTCGTGCTGCCAATCCCGCTCAATATCCTGTTTCAGCAGTGAACGTAGTCGGGCTGTGATGGCTGATTCATTTGGAATGTACTGTGCTAAGTACCGGACCATGCCAAGCAGTCGTTGCAAGTCAGACTTGTTCTCTGGCTTGAGTATTATAACAATAGTCTCCACCTTGGCAGGGTCAGGCTTCTAGCCGTCAGATGCTACTATGTGACCCATGTATGTCACATTTGGCACCTTAAACTGTACTTTGGTCTTGTTGAACTTGACATTCATTTCACAAGTTGTTTTCATGACTTTGCGAACAGTCGCGTCATGTTCGGTTTCATCTTTGGCCGAGATGATCATGTCATCTACGATGATTCGGACCCCAGGAATGTCAGCAAAGGTTTCTTCGCTTCCCTTTTGCATTACTTCGCTTGCTGAGCTGATTCCAAACGGCATACGCTTGAATCTCTTCCTCCCCCATGGAGTGTGGAAAGTACACAGATGTGATGACTCTTCAGTCAGCTTCACATGCCAGTACCCATCTTTCATATCAATCACAGTGAAGATCTGCTTGTTACTTAGCTGACTCTGCACATCGGCTGGTGTAGGTATCTCATACCTCTCGCGCTTGATGGCTTTGTTCAATGGCCTTGGATCTAGGCATGTTCGCAACGATCCATTCGGCTTCTCAGTGATGACCAGATTGTGGACACAATCGGTTGGCTCATCTACGCTGGCGATTATCCCATCACGTTCTAGCTTGTCTGATGTCTCTTTCAGCTATGTGTGCTTAGCGTATGGCACCTTGCGAGGTGTCTGGATGACAGGAGGCGCACTTGGATCTAGTTCGATGTGGTACTCTTTCTCAAACATGCCAGTACCAGTGAACATGTCTCTGTACTCAGTGAGTAGTTTTTCCTTCATCAGTGGCTTGCTGTCGTGAGATGCTACACCGGCAATGCGAACGCGCTGCACGAGGTTCATGGATTGGCATGCATCCTTCCCCAGTATAGCAATGTCCGTAGTATCAGTGACGAAGAACTTCATAAGCTGACTTCTTCCTGTCACAGGGCAAGTTACTCGTAGCTGTGTCTCGCCTACTGGTGTTATCTGTGCATCTCCAAATGCTGTTAGGACTGTCCTGGTCCTTGCTAGAGGCGTGTTTGGTTTGATGCGACGGTACACATTCACTGGCAACACATTTGCCTGTGCTCCAGTATCAAGCTTGAATGTGACAGGGGTGTCATTAACCCTAAGTTTTGTCTGCCAGTCATTTGCTTGAATGTCGCCAATGAATAATGTCCCAACAAACAACTGTCCATCGTCTCCTGTACCTTCTGTGTCTGCCTCACTGCGCAGTGTGTGAACAGGCTTGGAACTCTTTCTGAATCCTCCACCCTGGCATACGTTTGCAAAGTGGTTCATCCCATTGCATTTTTGGCAGTTCTTCCCGTATGCGGGGCATTTACGAGGCGGGTGTACTTGGCCACAGTATTTGCACGGTTGTTTTGACTGACCTTTCCAGCTTTTCTTTCCTGTTCTGTGAGCTGGACATGGCTTGATACTGCATTTTGCTTGTTTCCGCTGTTCGGCATATGTCCACTGCACGCTCCAGCGACAGGTCTGCTTCTCGCAGTAATCTTTCCTGCACAGCATTGTCACGTACCCCAAACACTATTTTGTGGCGTATCATATTGTTCTGCTCCTTGAAATCACATTTTGCCGCTCTGGTTCTCAGTTCCGTGACCCACTGGCCAATCGTCTCGTTTTCGAGCTGGTCCTTTATACAGAACTGATGACGCTCAAATACGCAATAAGCTCTCAATTTAGATAGAATAGTGTTGTAATCCTTACTGTCTGCATATGTAAGAGTCCGGTGTATTTCTTACTCCTCAGGGCCTGCTGTATGTAACAAAATTGCCACCTGAGTTTCCTTCGCTTTCTTGCCAGGTTCACATGCTATGAAGTACATCAGAAATTGCTGCTCCGATCTGCTCCAATTTTGAGCCACGTTGCCGCAAACAAAGTTCATAGGCTGGGGAGACTTTAAAACATTCATCTTGCGTGAAGTATTTACTCACCTCTTGACACCATGTCGTAGATGGGATTAGATTATCGCCAAATATATTTTATAACAACAGCATTCATTTTGGCATCATATCGCACACTATGTATTGCTTAATTCTCATTGCCTGAAAATACAATATTGACCAGGCTGGTCACTAGAGGATAGCAGCTAAGCAGCTTGCTAAGTTTATGACAACAGGAACGTTTCACAGGAACGTTTCACAGGAACGCTTCACATGAACGCTTCACAGGAACGCCTACACAAAATGGAGTGGTGACAATGGGTAACAACGAGACCACGCCTCTGCTGCCAGACTCTCTTCTCTTCTCCGAGCGAGAGTCGGATAAGCGAGACTACTTCTGCTGCTGCTGCTTCTGCTGTTGCTGCTGCACGATCCCCGTCACAGCAGCAGCAGCAGCGAAGCAGCAGCAGCAACAGCAGTATACTAGTACAGCAGCAGCAGCAGCAGTATACTAGTACAGCAGCAGCAGCAGCAGTATACTAGTACAGCAGCAGCAGTATACTAGTACAGCAGCAGCAGCAGCAGCAGTATACTAGTACCGCAGCAGCAGCAGCAGTATACTAGTACAGCAGCAACAACAGCAGTATACTAGTACAGCAGCAGCAACAGCAGTATACTCATACAGCAGCAGCAGCAGTATACTAGTACAGCAGCAGCAAAAGCAGTATACTAGTACAGCAGCAACAGCAGTATACTAGTACAGTAGCAACAGCAGTATACTAGTACAGTAGCAGCAGCAGTATACTAGTACAGCAGCAACAGCAGTATACTAGTACAGCAGCAACAGCAGTATACTAGTACAGCAGCAGCAGCAGTATACTAGTACAGCAGCAACAGCAGTATACTAGTACAGTAGCAGTAGCAATATACTAGTACAGCAGTAGCTGTATACTAGTACAACAGCAGCAGCAGTATACTAGTACTGCAGTAGCAGCAGTATACTAGTACAGCAGCAACAGCAGTATACTAGTACAGCAGCAACAGTGTACTAGTACAGTAGCAGCAGCAGTATACTAGTACAGCAGCAGCAGCAGCAGCAGTATACTAGTATAGCAGCAACAGCAGTATACTAATACAGCAGCAACAGCAGTATACTAGTACAATAGCAGCAGCAGTATACTAGTACAGCAGCAACAGCAGTATACTAGTAGAGTAGCAGCAGCAGTATACTAGTACAGCAGCAGCAACAGCAGTATACTCATACAGCAGCAGCAGCAGCAGTATACTAGTACAGCAGCAGCAGCATCAGTATACTAGTACACCAGCAGCATCAGTATACTAGTACAGCAGCAGCAGCAGTATACTAGTACAGCAGCAACAGCAGTATACTAGTACAGTAGCAGCAGCAGTATACTAGTACAGCAGCAACAGCAGTATACTAGTACAGCAGCAACAGCAGTATACTAGTACAGCAGCAACAACAGCAGTATACTAGTACAGCAGCAACAGCAGTATACTAGTACAGTAGCAATATACTAGTACAGCAGTAGCAGTATACTAGTCCAGCAGCAGCAGCAGTATACTAGTACAGCAGCAACAGCAGTATACTAGTACAGCAGCAACAGCAGTATACTAGTACAGCAGCAGCAGCAGTATACTAGTATAGCAGCAACAGCAGTATACTAATACAGCAGCAACAGCAGTATACTAGTACAATAGCAGCAGCAGTATACTAGTACAGCAGCAACAGCAGTATACTAGTAGAGTAGCAGCAGCAGTATACTAGTACAGCAGCAGCAACAGCAGTATACTCATACAGCAGCAGCAGCATCAGTATACTAGTACACCAGCAGCATCAGTATACTAGTACAGCAGCAGCAGCAGTATACTAGTACAGCAGCAACAGCAGTATACTAGTACAGTAGCAGCAGCAGTATACTAGTACAGCAGCAACAGCAGTATACTAGTACAGTAGCGTAGTAGTGCATCTTTCTTTATGTACATATTTTAAAACAACCAATGGTGGCGTGGAATTCTTTATGTTTGAACGCATATACAACACACAGTTTAATCATGTTTGTATCCTATATGGCTGCGAAGATATGATAATTAGTTGATTTTCACGATTCCGTGGCGCCCATCTTTGATATTCTCACTTTATCCGGCGAAAAGGAATTATCCTCTCGGCCGACAGACTATCAAATAAGGGGCATTATGGAAATAAATCTGGGTGAGGGCTATTCGTCATGACTGGGGCAAATAAAATGTGCTTTAGTATCAGCCGTAGCCCGTGGACCGTTGACTGTCACTTGGCGTCCTCGCCTTACGTTGTCGAACGACATAGAATACAGAGGATACCATTCCGGAAGTCTCTGTTGTCATGTCCACTTCCTACTTAACACGCCCACATATTTTATCTAGGTACTAAAACAGCAAGCGTCAAACTTATCTATAGCAACTTAATTTGCAACATTTAGACGTAACGCCAACACTTTTATGACAATTAACGTGATACTTACGACGTGATATCTCATTGTCTTTTCCTTCTACTTCCTTATACAACATTTAGACGTAACGTCAACACTTTTATGACAATTAACGTGATACTTACGACGTGATATCTCATTGTCTTCTCCTTCTACTTCCTTATACAACGTTTAGACGTAACGTCAACACTTTTATAACAATTAACATGATACTTACGACGTGATATCTCATTGTCTTTTCCTTCTACTTCCCAATACAAAGCACCATACAAGATGGACGTGCATTCGTGTCATCCAATCGTCCGACAAATACTTCGCATATACTGGTTCTCTAGTTATAGAGAATAAACACCCAAATCGGGTAGAACAAGTGGGTAAATCAATGCATCTGGACGGATATTTGTACAACCGTCAAGTATGTTTAATCACCCTCCGTCCCACAAACGAGAACAAGAAGTATATTATTACACATAGTAATAATGCTGAACTTATATATGCGACGGTCATGATAATATCTAATGATAATAATGGTGGTGGTAGTGAATACAGTTTCGTTAATTATTAGCAATCACAACATAATCAAATACTAATTTCATCAAGTGAATGAATTATGCTCGGGCCGTGTTAGGTCAAATGTTACTATTTTAACGTCTTGCTGTTCACTCGTGTTTTACTGAACCACAATTTAAATATCATAATTAAACCGTTATATGTTTAAGAATATCAACCATGCCGATCAGCATGCAGTATTGTATATAATAATATATATATATATATATATATATATATATATATATATATATATATATATATATATATATATATATATATATATATATATATATATATATATATATATATATATATATATATATATATATATATATATATATATATATCTATATTTATTATATAGTATTGCAAGCTGATCGGCATGGTTAATATTCATAAGCACACACACACACATATATAATATATTTATTGACTGCACAAATGTGTTTTATTATATATATATATATATATATATATATATATATATATATATATATATATATATATATATATATATATATATATATATATATATATATATATATATATATATATATATAAAATACATTTGTGCAGTCAAGATGTTATATTACATAACATATAGTTTCTAAATTACCACATGATTTTACCATGAAAATCAATGAGACTCGAACCTTTGAGCACCGAGGGACCGCCCAAGCGTTTGGCCTCGAGTGTCCGGACCCTCTGTCCTTGAAGATGCTTCTCAACGGAAGGGTCGGCTCGACCAAGTCCAACCAGCTGGAATTCCTACTTCACTAATCACATGTTACATATGTACATGTCGTAGTAAGGATCATATATCACAGAACAGTTATTGTATTTCCCACATGAATGTTATGATTTCTCACCGCGTTCTTTCAGCATAACGTCAGTATGTCTGTTTTCATATGCTACACCTCAACAGTTAAGGAGTTTGAGGCTATATCCGTTGTGTAAATAGCCAATACACATTGTATTTGTGGTGGAGGCATGAAGTGAAGTTAGTAATGACATAGTTTAAACCGTTAGATTCCTACTTTGGTAATCACGTGGTATCCTTGCGATTTCTGATTAGGCAAATAGTTTTAATGTTAGTAATTTCAGAGTCAATCATATGTTTAGGAAAGCTTTAAAGAAAGCCATATATCTATATATCTATATATATATATATATATATATATATATATATATATATATATATATATATATATATATATATATATATATATATATATATATATATATATATATATATATATATGCCTGTCAGTCTGTATGTATGTCAGTCTGTCTGTCTATCTACCTAAAAACATATATACATGTATACATGCATACATACATACGTACATACACACACACACGCACACGCAAACGCACACACACAACACACACACACACACACACACACACACACACACACACATATCCCTCCCTCCCACCAAAGGGACAGAGGAAGTTTGCCTTGCATTGATGTACATTCATTACAACCAGCCCGTTCATCCACACTGTAGATATACTTCCACAGATAAACTACAATTGATTAATCTCATTTAAAAGTAGTAAGTTGATTAATAATAATTATAATATATTCATATAAACTGAACATATTTTTTTTAATAACCAAAAATTAATGTACATTAAATGGATTGACGTTCCGGATTCTTGGAAAGCGATATTTGACATTATTACCTCTAAAAAATCTTGTTGGTGTACTTTCAAGTATTGCAGTTGACGATTCCTATTAACTGGAATATGTTGATGCAATATTTATAATTATAATTAATTATGCCGTTTCCGTTTTTTTTCGTGCTTATATCTTCTTCTTTCGCTTAATCTCTTTCTAGGTGGAGGCCACATCACGAGCGTTGTCTTCGCTGTCTCAACTTGTCTCCATCTTTGTCGTTCTTCAGCCACTTTCTAGGTGGGCAACATCACGAATGTTGTCTTCGCCGTCTCAACTTGTCTCCATCTTTGTCGTTCTTCGGCCACTTTCTAGGTGGTGTACATCACGAATGTTGTCTTCGCTGTCTCAACTTGTCTCCATCTTTGTCGTTCTTCAGCCACTTTCTAGGTGGTGTACATCACGAATGTTGTCTTCGCCGTCTCAACTTGTCTCCATCTTTGTCGTTCTTCAGCCACTTTCTAGGTGGTGTACATCACGAATGTTGTCTTCGCCGTCTCAACTTGTCTCCATCTTTGTCTTTCTTCAGCCACTTTCTAGGTGGTGTACATCACGAATGTTGTCTTCGCTGTCTCAACTTGTCTCCATCTTTGTCTTTCTTCAGCCACTTTCTAGGTGGTGTACATCACGAATGTTGTCTTCGCTGTCTCAACTTGTCTCCATCTTTGTCTTTCTTCAGCCACTTTCTAGGTGGTGTACATCACGAATGTTGTCTTCGCCGTCTCAACTTGTCTCCATCTTTGTCGTTCTTCAGCCACTTTCTAGGTGGTGTACATCACGAATGTTGTCTTCGCCGACTCAACTTGTCTCCATCTGTGTCGTTCTTCAGCCACTTTCTCCCACTCTTGACTGTTCGCACCTGCATTGTCCATGTCTCTGTCCACACTCTCCCTCCATCTTAATGTTGGTCTTCCTCTTCTTCTTTCAACGTCTTCTCTCTCCGTATTTTTCAATCTGTCCTTGCTCTTTTTCAGAACGTGTGTTACCCGTCGAATTCTGCCGCCAACTACCTGGATATCTGGACGCCAGCACTGCAGTAATATCAGTCGTCATTAGTGATGTCTGGACCCCAGCACTGCAGTAATATCAGTCGTTATTAGTGATGTCTAGACCCCAGCATTGCAGTAATATCAGTCGTCATTTGTGATATAGGCTTCTTTTATTAAGTTTCGTACAGTTTGATATACAATGACGCAGGTTGTGTCAATGTTATCTGTTATTACATCCATACATTAATAAACAACAGTTTTGTAAATTAATGCTGCTCGACGCTTTTTATTAATAATTTCGTTTGGTTAACACTTTCGTTTGGTTACCATCCTTTGAATAAACCTGGCTTTAACTCTGCTATCATATTTACGACAATGAGACGTTGTGCCGGTATTAGTTTTCGCGTGCGCGCGTGCGTGCGTGTGTGTAGCGTGCCTGCGTTGGCGCTGTCGACTTATTATATGGATGTCAGTGATAGTGACACGTATGTTGCGGTTTATGGTGTCCTGTCCATTGTCACAGATGTATCGGTTCGTGACGGCTCTGAATGACACGGTTCTACGTGTCGTCTGAATCGGAAGTACCAGGACTCTGAGAGACACTCTTGTCGGCGCTGGTTCTTCAACTTAAACAGGTAAGAAGGATCCTCGGCCCGCGGCCCATCGATGTGTCCCTCGTTCCCCGTCATCATTTTTATGTCCACATGTCACGCGCCAACGAAGGTATGTAAGCACTCTGTTACGCCCTATATACTGTCCTTTACGGCGATTAGGTCACATGCCACCAGGCGATGTTTTTTGATGTTGGTTACACACTACACAGAATAGAAAGTTTATTTTGACCCTATATAAATTTTATTGACGTAAAATTTAAACGTGTACATACAACAGACATACACATGTATACTACCATATGTATATAGTATACTGTATATATTACAATTAAAAGTAAACACATCATGAGTACTACACATGGGGTGCGCACGTCATCTGTAGTTTGTATTGCATTGTATGGCGATCTTTGTAAACTAAACATTTATGTTTTTGTTGATTTGGCGAAATATATCGCTGTATTTCAGTGTAAGTCTACTGCCTTGGCGTGGCGGCAGGAACGGTGTATCTCTCGTGGAACATTATAATTGCCCAACAGATGAGTATAACAGATGAGTACAACAGACGAGTACAACAGATGAGTACAACAGCGGCACATTTTTAACAGGAGTTTTTGAAACAACGCGCATCGTCGCTGAGGAAATGTTCGTGGAAGGAACAGGCGACGTTATTGACGTTGGCTAGTTTCGAATACTTGTCGTACATCTTCAACTGATGAGATGCCCACTGATTGCCTAAAACATGCCCGGACGAACGAACGTCCCGTTTTGAGAGAATTGTGTTTAACATTTTTCAGAAATCATTCTAGAAATCCCCGGCTCATTATGTTTGTCGAACCACCCTTTTGAAACCCCTGAGGACGGATCTGTAGAAGGATTGTTTAGCAGCAAAACATTTAATTAATTTTAACCCACAAGCAGTTATCATCATTATAATATTTTCTTGATGAAATAGGTATGGTCGAAATTTTTTACCAAAAGACGCAACAAAAACAGCATTAACTATTTTCTAAACAAACGTAACTAGCGTATAGCAACAATATTTATTTTAGACTTAATTGTTGCTGTTTTAAAAAGATCCCCCGCCTAATATGCATACATCTACTTTTCTCCAAGTTTGCAGATTTTTCCCGCGCCATTATCACTGATACATGCATAGTCTGACTTCCTTTCGAATTATGTTGAAATATATCCCAAAAGTGGAACAACAATCGATGATATCAATCTGATATCAACAGCTAGAGGAGAAAAGGATAGTTTTAAGGTAATGTAACGATCGCCAAGATACCCCCCAAACAAGTGAGCCGACAAAAGTGAGCCAACAGTGAGCCAACAAGTGAGCCGACAAGAGTGAGCCAACAAGTGAGCCGACTAGAGTGAGCCAACAAGTGAGCAAACAAGTGAGCCAACAAGTGAGCCAACAAGAGTGAGCCAACAAGAGTGAGCCGACAAGTGAGCAAACAAGTGAGCCAACAAGTGAGCGAACAAATGAGCCAACAAGTGAGAGCCAACAAGTGAGCCAACAAGAGTGAGCCAACAAGTGAGAGCCAACATGTGAGCCAACAAGTGAGCCAACAAGAGTGAGCCAACAAGTGAGCCATCAAGTGAGCCAACAAGATTGAGCCAATATCGACTTAGCCGCGAGTCGACCTCTCAACGAGACAGTACCGATGAGTGACGACGTCGCCAGTACAGCCGGTCACTTACCGGGCGTTGAGTACAAAGCGCGTGTGCCACCATGTTATGTTGACGTAGCCAAGCCAAGCACCACCTGGCGGGTAGAAGTCACAACATGGCGCGCCGACTATGGTTGTTTGTTTCTGGCTCAAACCATGCAAAAGCAAAGCTGACCCCACAAAATGTAAACGGGTGACAGATCGATCGACTGTCAGCAGACAGTGTCTGTCCGATAGGAGTACGGAGTCAAGAACAACTGCCTTCTGATTAACCTCAGTTTAGTGATGTTTTTTTATAGCGTCTATCACTGCCCAACCAATTACAGCCGGGAAACAGAACGGAGGAAAGTACATCACTGCCTTGATGTGATCGAACAGTTACAGCTTCTTTCCATATCGTGTATGATGTGTAGAATATTTGAATAGTCAAACAGCTTCTCCACAGTTTCGACAGTGTCTTGCAGCAAGTACTTTACATCGTGATTGAGACCAACAATGAACTGCGTAGATTGGGCATGTTTTGGTGATGGTCCGTGTATCTTCTGTTTTGGTGATGGTCCGTGTATCTTCTGTTTTGGTGATGGTCTGTGTATCTTCTGTTTTGGTGATGGTCCGTGTATCTTCTGTTTCACATCTGCAGTCAATATTATTGGTCTTTGTTTGGACACAAGAGCCAAAGTTATTGGTATGTAGTAAATGGTGTTCATAGTTTTTTTTAATATATCCTGCCTGTCTTCACCGAGTAAGATAACACCAGGTAACACCTTCCACCTTCATAAACTTCACTGAGTAAGATAACACCAGGTAACACCTTCCACCTTCATAAACTTCACTGAGTAAGATAACACCAGGTAACACCTTCCACCTTCATAAACTTCACCGAGTAAGATAACACCAGGTAACACCTTCCACCTTCATAAACTTCACTGAGTAAGATAACACCAGGTAACACCTTCCACCTTCATAAACTTCACTGAGTAAGATAACACCAGGTAACACCTTCCACCTTCATAAACTTCACTGAGTAAGATAACACCAGGTAACCTTCCACCTTCATCGAGTAAGATAACACCAGGTAACACCTTCCACCTTCATAAACTTCACTGAGTAAGATAACACCAGGTAACACATTCCACCTTAATAAACTTCACCGAGTAAGATAACACCAGGTAACACCTTCCACCTTCATAAACTTCACCGAGTAAGATAACACCAGGTAACATCTTCCACCTTCATAAACTTCACCAAGTAAGATAACACCAGGTAACACCTTCCACCTTCATAAACTTCACTGAGTAAGATAACACCAGGTAACACCTTCCACCTTCATAAACTTGTCGCGATATTGTAACGATCCGGGCAGATTCACTTCTTCAATTCTCTTTGTTCCCAATTCAATGTTTTGTATTGCAGATGGACGGAATGCCTACAAATATTTATATTACATTATCATACTACAACACAATCTGGATGAATTATGTGGGCAAACAAGACCAACCATTACTTTTTAATAAACCACAACACAGCATTCGAGGTTAGATCACTATTTATTTTGTCACAGATGACAAATTTGCATTTGTCATTTCTGAAAGTCAAAGCTAAACTTTTACCAATGGGAACTGTTTCAAAATGTTCAAATAGATCTATCATTTTGGTCCTCTGAAATGTCAACATGGGAGACGCTTCCTGCAACACTGAGTCGAGTAACTCTGCAGTCTTCACTGCTGTACTTGTCTACAGAAATCATGAAATGCCAGCAACTCGATGGTTCATTTATTTCTCAACACCATGTGGATTAGACCTCCTGCTTCATCTGGCTTCTATAATGTAGATACAGCAGTGTAACAACATACAACTACCCACTGATGAATGGTTACTGCAGGGACAACTACTCACTGATGAATGGTTACTGCAGGGACAACTACCCACTGATGAATGGTTACTGCAGGGACAACTACCCACTGATGAATGGTTACTGCAGGGACAACTACTCACTGATGAATGGTTACTGCAGGGACAACTACTCACTGATGAATGGTTACTGCAGGGACAACTACCCACTGATGAATGGTTACTGCAGGGACAACTACTCACTGATGAATGGTTACTGCAGGGACAACTACCCACTGATGAATGGTTACTGCAGAGACAACTACCCACTGATGAATGGTTACTGCAGGGACAACTACTCACTGATGAATGGTTACTGCAGGGACAACTACTCACTGATGAATGGTTACTGCAGGGACAACTACTCACTGATGAATGGTTACTGCAGGGACAACTACCCACTGATGAATGGTTACTGCAGGGACAACTACCCACTGATGAATGGTTACTGCAGGGACAACTACCCACTGATGAATGGTTAGTGCAGGGACAACTACCCACTGATGAATGGTTAGTGCAGGGACAACTACCCACTGATGAATGGTTACTGCAGAGACAACTACCTACTGATGAATGGTTACTGCAGGGACAACTACCCACTGATGAATGGTTACTGCAGGGACAACTACTCACTGATGAATGGTTAGTGCAGGGACAACTACCCACTGATGAATGGTTACTGCAGAGACAACTACCTACTGATGAATGGTTACTGCAGGGACAACTACCCACTGATGAATGGTTACTGCAGGGACAACTACCCACTGATGAATGGTTACTGCAGGGACAACTACCCACTGATGAAATGGAAATAATGTTTGCCTAACACCTCCACAACAAAGTATACAGCTCTTTGAGCACTTTACACCTTCAGTTAGACAACAAGCATACACAGCAGATCTTTGTTTACACCTTCAGTTAGACAAGTATATACAGCAGATCTTTGTTATTTTACAAAGCCAATTCAGACATACAAAATCAAAATGCCTTAATCAATAATTATTTTTATTTCATTGTGAGCCATTTAATCATTCATTCTTCAAACTTTTGTCAATACTAAAAGAAAACACCATATACTACATATATTAAACATTTACCACACTTACATGCTCACACGCACGCACACATGCTCACACGCACGCACACACGCATGCACACACGCACAAGGGGTCCATTTCCCAGACGTTCCCAAAGACGTTGAGCTTGTCAAATTTGTAGAATTACTTTTACCTGAAATTGTCAAACTGTCACAACTTGCGAGTGCCATCATAAATTGGTTTTCCACACAAAAAAAGCGATGTTTCACACCCAATCAAAATGTTTAAAAAGGTTTTGCAATGAAATCAATGTCTGGATTGCTTATAATCATCTTAAGAAACAGACCCCATATTCACACATCACAAGTAACATAAATGGATAGCGACAGGCTTTTGAGACAGTGATTAGTAATTGACATACA
Source organism: Lamellibrachia satsuma (assembly GCA_033239005.1). Taxonomy (NCBI): domain Eukaryota; kingdom Metazoa; phylum Annelida; class Polychaeta; order Sabellida; family Siboglinidae; genus Lamellibrachia; species Lamellibrachia satsuma. The sequence continues at coordinate 6,530,705 of BSQZ01000038.1, read as the reverse complement.
TTACATAGCCACTGGGTGTTCCAACACAAGCACCAATTAAATCTGATGCAATGCAACTGGTAATGTCTTGTAACATCAACATTCAAAAACACTGAATTGTGTAACACATTGTTTTGTTGGGACATCTGTTACACACTTGTAGCCAGTACAAAACTGAGCATATACAAACAATGCAAGTACAGTTAATTACAGTGTTGTTCGATAGGGGTTCCCAACTAGGGTGGCTACCACTGGGGGTGCCATGTAGTTCCAGGAGGGCACCAGCAAACATGAACAATTATTTTAGAATGGCACATAACATGTGAACTCAGCCAAAACAGTTGCTCTATGCAAGCACAGCATTATTAATGTGACAATGTAAGCACAGCATTATTAATGTGACAATGCCGACCTGGAAATGTGCCACAAAATAACCCTTAAGGTGTATGAATCTAGCCAATTTTATTTCTTTGTCTTATTTTACTCTTCAACAACACTCAAGTTTTTAAGTTATTAGCTTTGGAATAGTTGTACAACTGACTGGTTCATGGTGAGGTATTCTATCAAACTGATCAGTTTTGAAACCAAAACAAACATGCTATACATCAGTGTGTCTCATCCGAAACGACGAGATTCAAAATGTTCCTAGGCAGTGACAGTGAACTCTATACGACTCGGCGCACTTCAAAGAACCGCTTGAGGTAATAGATCTGTCCAAGTGTCATGGCCACAAGTACGAGAGCTTCGAAGAATGACCACAAGACCACTCTCGAGTTGGTGTTGTCGTTGACTGAAACAAACATAAATTAACTATTTATTTTGACATATTTTTTACTTCTCAGGAAACTTAAAATATTTCAACTGATTCTCGTGGTCTTCATCAGCATACTGATGGTGCTACAGGCATGTCATGTGACCAAGGTCATGTGACAGCCGCTGGAGACGGACTGGGGAGCTCCTGGCCAACATCTCAGTTCAGGACAAGTTTATTTCTATGAAAGTTTATTGTTTCTTTTATTTTCTTCCTAAATCAGTTCGACGATGACTGAGCAGGCCATTAACCAGGGACCCATCTTCAAGGCAGGAAGATGGGTAAAATAAAATTAGACTGATTTTTTAAAAGAGGTTTTTCTATAATAGTGGGGGCACAATAGCGAATACTGCCAATCTATCAGTATAAGATTGTATTTTCAACCTTGACATCGTTAGAAAATAACGATACTGCAGCCAGTGTTTGGAATGTCGATCTCTATTTATTGGAATTGTGTACGTCATCAGTTGGGAAATGCGGTTCCATGGGCTTTCCCAGTATCTATCTGTCAGTGCTCTGACTGTAAGAAACAATCCTGTGACCCGCATGCTGTGGGGTGTATTCAAAATGGCACCTGCCAAGCGAGAGCGAGTGTTACTTTATTACGGTGGCAGACACACAATGTTGATGTGCCTGGTCCTAGTAACCAAGATGCTACTGTATTATCACCCACCACTGGCACACTTTGCCGTATTCTTATCTCGCTCGCCTTTGTGAATTAGCCAAGAGAGTATGGCCGTGAAGGCGTGGTCTCATTGTTACCCACTGTCATCTCTCCATTTTGTGTAGGCGTTCCCGTGAAGTGCCAGCAGCCAATCGGTGTCATTATCGAGATTCTACACAAAATTTTTTTCGCCTGATTTTACTTCTCAGTCCAACACCTGTGTCAATATAACTAAATTGTCAACAGAATTAAAATTCACTCTTATTTTATGAATTAGCCAAATGCCCGGATGACATCGTAATTTGTTCATTCTGTATGCACCCAGAATGCGGGCACATACATAATTTACATCACAATGAAAAGTACACTTTGCATCCAGGCAATGATGTGTGTGACACACGGTGGTGCCACAGCACGGAGCCTGGGTAATCGAGGCTATCTTTGCAGTGGCCCATGCGAGGTCAGAGTCGACTTCGATGACAGGCAAACCACGAATGATTAAGCTGTGTTACTTTTCCACGAACCTTCATATGTTGGCTCTTCATTTATTACGTATATTTGATCATATAATCATTTTCATAATTTTCATTATCGTGTCACATTTTGGCTGCATTATTTTTAAACTAGACTAAATACTAAGGCTTAAGATTCACGCGCTTAAGGTTACACTTTTTTTTAGAATGTTCAAGACTGGTAAAATTTTATTTCTGGCTAAGGGCCTGCGACTGAGGGTTAGTCAAAACATTCAAGACAGGCCAAGTCCACTTTCTTGAGATGTAAAACTATATAAAAATTCACATTCCAAGAGATTGGAACATTGACGTATTCAAGGAACTATTTATTTAAACATGGAATAGACGATCACAGAAGTCTTCTCACTCTCATTGCCCAGGTCAGACTTGGAACACTCATTGCCCAGGTCAGACTTGGAACTCTCATTGCCCAGGTCAGACTTGGAACTATCATTGCCCAGGTCAGACTTGGAACTCTCATAGCCCAGGTCAGACTTGGAACTCTCATTGCCTAGGTAAGACTTGGAACACGCACGAAACGCCCTTATCAGTTATAAGTCATGGAACGGGAACAAAATGCACTATACAACTGAAAATGTTCATGGTTTGCGTTCGATTAATTGATCAGAAGCATGAACCAAATTCAACCAATCAAGCATCAATAAAACTGATTAATCAGAACACTAGATTATAGCATTATGTAAACAAGTAGACACTGTGAGTGTGATGTGCCACTTACTGGCTCGGTGGATCCTCTCCCGCACCTCCATGTACTCCTGCTCATGTTTCACACCCATCAGTCCCACGGACAGCTCATTAATCATCTCCTCCAACTTGTTGTGGTTTGCTGTAAACAAACAACAATTTGTTGTGGTTTGCTGTAGTACAAACAACAACTTTATTCACTTCTCACACAGAGTTAGCAAAACGAGGTTCAATTCTTTCTATGCATACAATATTATTACATGATATCCTGGGCAAAACATTCAAATTAAACAAATACCATTCAAATAATGTGTTTAATATGTGTCATTAAAACACATTTGGGCAGTGAAGATGTTAGAATATACAGTTTATATCACGCAACAGGATTTTACTGTAAAAACAGATCTAACCATAAGATATTTACAGTAAAAACAGATCTAACCGTAAGATCTTTACAGTAAAAACAGAACAAATGAACATTCATAACATTCAAAGATGAGTAAATTTGTTTACTTGAGAATGTACATTTGTTCGATGTATGTCAAACATGTATATACAGAGTTTTCAATCTGACAATATTTTTGAACTGCATATATCCATACTAGAGCACAATAGATATCACTCACCGTCAGTTTCCTTGTTGTCAATCTCCGCTTTTGGTTTCTCGCCAATATTCATACTGAACATAACGACCTTGGGCGTCATTGTAGACATCTTGTTGCTGAAGCAATACTTGTAGACCCCGTCACTGTGTGCAGCAAACGTGTACTTGCCGTTTGATTCGCGCTCACCAGAATAGACGCTCTTGCCCTCAGGACCAGTGATCTGAAGACACAATAATTTGGATTCAAAGGGATTCGGAACTTTGTCATGTAAAGTCAAACACCAAATTCATTACGCCATAGAGCCACACAATACTGGTGAAAAATTAGCCTCATGTTTAACATGAGAATTTGGCGCATATACTGCTCAGATCTTTATCAGCGACAAACCCAGTTACATGCTTAGACCTTAGATCTTCTGAGTTTTCCCTCTCTTTGAGGCTTATTTAAACTTGATGGAGGACCATCACCTTAACTGTACTACCACAAATGTTAACAATATTTAGTTAAATTACATATTACTGCTTCTAATAACACACATATATATATATATATATAATATATATATATATTATATATATAATATATATATATATATGTCGGTGCAAGGATTCTACAAAAGACATACACTTGTTGGGGTAATTACCCATGTTGGAAACAGCTGGATTTTAAGAAAAATCAGATGGAAACATTGGATTCTAACGGTAGTAACGCTCGTTTGGAACTATAGTATGGCTATGCTATTACATTTACACTTGTCTGGCTGACAAATAAACCAAAATTAGACCAAGTAGGTCAACATTAAAGAAGCACAGAAGCCTCGTAGTGGATTTATTCTCGAACATTACGAGTATTCGTTCTTGCCTTCACGTCGATGTCGAGGAACCCTCCCTCTGCCACCTCAAACATCAGACTCATCTTCGTTCCAGACGTCACTTTATCGAAGAAACATTCTTCAGCGTGTGCGTCTATCGTGATGAAATAGCCTTCTGCGGTACTAAAGAACAGTACAGATGCAACACAAAGTATTAAATTTGTCAAAAGATCCATGTTTGATACAAACGTGCCGGTAACGAGTATTTGAGTAACGTGTACACGCCACAACGTAACTTCTCCTGCCACGTACCTCAAACAAAGCAATACGCATGCGCAGCCTTCGGGTGTATGCCAAAAAACGTACAGGTAATTGGATAAAAATAATAAAAATTATTATGTTTACTTGCATTTTTCAAAACTGCACCAAAATCAATGAAAATATATGTATCACGTAAGGTAAGGAGAGTTCGATGCCATGTGGTAATATTATCGCCATTTATCGGACATAAATTCTCCCACTAGTTCGTGCATTTCCGTTATGGCGCCACATACCGAATTATTATACCAAGTTCCGGGATGTGGCGCCACCGTTTGTCGCACACACCAAAGCCTGGAATCAGAGTGTAGGTTACGTTGTGACGGAAATTATCTTCCAACAGTCCACTGGGTGAGGTTCCACTAGACTGAAAAAAATGCCAACCTCACCTCACCTCACCTATCCTCTTCGGGCCCAGGGTCCATAAGGCCGTAGTGCATCTCCTCCAGCTCGCTGTGTCAGCTACTACATGTCTGGCTTCGTTCCAGCTGTTCCACCCCAGTATGAGTCAAATAAAAGATGTCACCATCCGCTAGTATCTGGGCCGTCGCCTTCCTGTAGCCATTTCCAGCACAAGCTGGCTTTTGAGATTTACTTCTAGTTTCTGTAACATCATTTGAGCTGGGAGGGTTGTTGGCCCTCCGCAGTAGGTTTATTTTCGGGGTTTTCCTACCCTTAGCCATAGCCTTGTTAGCTCAGCACAATTTACTGGTTACCAGGGTGCACCACGGGGAGGTGAGGTTGATTTGAGTGTCTTTACGGTTGAGCGCATGAACACACCTTACACCCCAAAATGCCAACATTTCTGGAATTTTTTAAGAAGGGAGAAAAGTCGGCCGCAGCAAGCTACATGCTACAAGCTACATGCTACAAGCTACATGCTACATGCTAGTGTCACTAACATCAGTATATGCTGCAAAATATTTGAACACATAATGTTTAGCAATGTAACTGACCGCTTGGAATCCAATAACATAACTGTGAACTACCTGCACGTGTTCACGAATAAGCATTCTTGTGAGATTCAACTCATTGGTGGCTCAACAAATATCACTAAGATGGTGAATAAGGGTTACCAGACTGCCTCCGAATATTATATATTTTTTTCGAAGGCAGTCGATACGGTGCCTCATGCCCACCTTGTTAATAAGCTCCAGCATTACTGGATAAATGGTGATGTTACCAAAGTTCCGGATTAGGAACGGGTTGACCAATAGAGCACAGAAGGTATTGGTCAAATGTTGTCACAGTGGAGTGTGGCACAGGTACTGTACTCAGCCCACTCCCAGTCCTGTTGTATGTCAGTGACACAGGAGAGGGCGTTTCCTCGGACATCAGATTATTTGCACACACACACACACACACACACACACACACACACACACACACACACACACACACACACACACACACACACACACACACACACACACACACACACACACACACACACACACACACACACACACACACACACACACACACACACACACACACACACACACACACACACACACACACACACACACACACACACACACACACACACACACACACACACACACACACACACACACACACACACACACACACACACACACACACACACACACACACACACACACACACACACACACACACACACACACACACACACACACACACACACACACACACACACACACACACACACATCCTGTTAATCACAGCGATTAACTCGTCGCGTCCTTCAAAGGTCCGTACACTTGCGACTGGCCTCATACACCAACTTTGTGATCATGTTTTTCAACTTCCCTTGCCAATTAACGAAATCATGGCAGACACATAGCTTTATCACTACGCGTGCGTTCGCGACGCACACGTTCAGTGCATGACTGTATCCAGCACGTTTTTGTTTATTGGCCTGCATGAAAGCAGCCGCACCATTCCTGCTCCCGGCCATATTCACTGCACCATCGTACGCTTTGTCTTACATCTTTCAGAAGACTAATCCAAGTTGTACGACCTTTTCGGCTATTGCAGCGCATGCAACTCTGGAGTAACACGAGAAACTTCAAGAATTCCTCACGGATCTTCTGCTTTTTTATCATCTTTCAAAGCCAAAATGTAACTGTGTAGCCTCGGTAGCACAAGCAGAATAAGAATACCTTTCGCATTTCCGACATCTTCTGTTGTTTCTTCCGCGATGATGGCAATATTTTCGCCCTGTATTATCTTCGAGGGGTTCTTGGTTTGTGTCGCCAAACTTATGTGTGTCCAGAAGCACATCGCTGGCATAAACCCAGAAACTGACGAAGACATTGACATTGCCGTGTTAGGTGGAGTCGTGGCAGCAACTTCTTAACGTGTTAATCTGTATTGGAAATTCATTAAAAAAATGCCCCGACGCTAAGAATAGACGTGCGTTTAGTAATGGATACTGCGACGGTATGACAGGTTGAGGCGGTGAAATCAGAACGACTGGGGGACGAATGGCCATGCTGGTGGCAATGCTGGTGGCAATGCTGGTGGCAATGTTGGTGGCAATGTTGGTGGCAATGCTGGTGGCAATGCCCCTAATTTGTATGTTATGTTCTCGTCTGAGGAACAAGTGCAAGAGAACGCCACCTCGTGGTGTCTCGATAACTAATTCTGGCTTGATGAAAACAATCCGGTCAAAATCTGGGGCGGGCATGATGTGTCTGGCCACACTCCCCAACATGATGTGTCTGGCCACACTCCCCAACATGATGTGTCTGGCCACACTCCCCAACATGATGTGTCTGGCCACACTCCCCAACATGATGTGTCTGGCCTCACTCCCCAACATGATGTGTCTGGCCTCACTCCCCAACAAGATGTGTCTGGCCACACTCCCCAACATGATGTGTCTGGCCACACTCCCCAACATGATGTGTCTGGCCACACTCCCCAACAAGATGTGTCTGGCCACACTCCCCAACAAGATGTGTCTGGCCTCACTCCCCAACATGATGTGTCTGGCCTCACTCCCCAACATGATGTGTCTGGCCTCACTCCCCAACAAGATGTGTCTGGCCACACTCCCCAACATGATGTGTCTGGCCACACTCCCCAACATGATGTGTCTGGCCTCACTCCCCAACAAGATGTGTCTGGCCACACTCCCCAACATGATGTGTCTGGCCACACTCCCCAACAAGATGTGTCTGGCCACACTCCCCAACAAGATGTGTCTGGCCTCACTCCCCAACAAGATGTGTCTGGCCACACTCCCCAACATGATGTGTCTGGCCACACTCCCCAACATGATGTGTCTGGCCACACTCCCCAACATGATGTGTCTGGCCACACTCCCCAACATGATGTGTCTGGCCACACTCCCCAACATGATGTGTCTGGCCACACTCCCCAACAAGATGTGTCTGGCCACACTCCCCAACATGATGTGTCTGGCCACACTCCCCAACAAGATGTGTCTGGCCACACTCCCCAACATGATGTGTCTGGCCACACTCCCCAACAAGATGTGTCTGGCCACACTCCCCAACATGATGTGTCTGGCCACACTCCCCAACAAGATGTGTCTGGCCACACTCCCCAACATGATGTGTCTGGCCACACTCCCCAACATGATGTGTCTGGCCACACTCCCCAACAAGATGTGTCTGGCCACACTCCCCAACATGATGTGTCTGGCCACACTCCCCAACATGATGTGTCTGGCCACACTCCCCAACATGATGTGTCTGGCCACACTCCCCAACATGATGTGTCTGGCCACACTCCCCAACATGATGTGTCTGGCCACACTCCCCAACATGATGTGTCTGGCCACACTCCCCAACAAGATGTGTCTGGCCACACTCCCCAACATGATGTGTCTGGCTTCACTCCCCAACAAGATGTGTCTGGCCACACTCCCCAACAAGATGTGTCTGGCCTCACTCCCCAACAAGATGTGTCTGGTCACACTCCCCAACAAGATGTGTCTGGCCTCACTCCCCAACAAGATGTGTCTGGCCTCACTCCCCAACAAGATGTGTCTGGCCACACTCCCCAACAAGATGTGTCTGGCCACACTCCCCAACATGCGTGGCGCCACTCAGCATATCACCACTGCCACAACTTGATTATAAATTCAAAATAGGCAGTTGCAGAGTGGTATAAACGACTGGTTGGCTGAGCAGTGCGATTGTTGTCTACGACTTATTACGTAATTGCAACTGTGCACTTGAGTATACGTAACATAGATTAAAAAAAAATTAATGTCATTTTGTTGCTTTACATATTTTCAATGCAAACAGTATCCACAATTAGCCAGGCAGATACGTGAATAATTGTGGGTTCTGACGTACAAGCATGGAATTTTGTATACTTGTAGACCATGGTCAAAACATTTATTTTAGAAATAGAGCTACCGCCAAAGTCAGCCTTGACCGCCATTTAACAAAAAAAACATTTTCGACCTTGGGAATGTTCCATTATGTTGTAATTAAATGAACTTAGAGATGCCCATTGGTCAGAATATTATTCCAGAATTTTAGAACATTGTACGTAAGATGCAAACTATGTAACCCTTGGCGGCCATTTTGAAAAATGGCTACCGAAAAACAGTGTAGCCATGAAATACTGGCAGAGCCTAGGACTTGTCGGGACCGAGGGATGCTGCAACCTCGTGAATGGATCTCAAGTGCGGAGTTGTTCCAAATGCCACCCATAGCTGATGCCACAGCCAAGATGGCCACGTCTGTGTCCACTGTATGCAAAATAATCTTCTGGAAACCTTCATTGACTGTATTGCTGGGTGCAATATCATTCGCGTATCAGCCTCCTCTTAGTTGTAAGGAGCTAAGGCGACAGGTTCCTCGTGGGGAGTCTGCACAGAACCTTTGTGGTGACTATCTGCTTTTGACTAGTATATGTGTGGAGTGCTTCGCGAACAACGTTGTTGTATATGAGGGAGCTATCATTACTGCCACACACGTTGTTGTATATGAGGGAGCTATCATCACCGCCACATACGTTGTTGTATATGAGGGAGCTATCATCACTGCCACACACGTTGTTGTATATGAGGGAGCTATCATCACCGCCACACACTTTGTTGTATATGAGGGAGCTATCATCACCGCCACACACGTTGTTGTATATGAGGGAGCTATCATTACTGCCACACACGTTGTTGTATATGAGGGAGCTATCATCACCGCCACATACGTTGTTGTATATGAGGGAGCTATCATCACTGCCACACACGTTGTTGTATATGAGGGAGCTATCATCACCGCCACACACTTTGTTGTATATGAGGGAGCTATCATCACCGCCACACACGTTGTTGTATATGAGGGAGCTATCATAACAGCCACACACGTTGTTGTATATGAGGGAGCTATCATCACCGCCACAAACGTTGTTGTATATGAGGGAGCTATCATCACTGCCACACACGTTGTTGTATATGAGGGAGCTATCATCACCGCCACACACTTTGTTGTATATGAGGGAGCTATCATCACCGCCACACACGTTGTTGTATATGAGGGAGCTATAATTACTGCCACACACGTTGTTGTATATGAGGGAGCTATCATCACCGCCACATACGTTGTTGTATATGAGGGAGCTATCATCACTGCCACACACGTTGTTGTATATGAGGGAGCTATCATCACCGCCACACACTTTGTTGTATATGAGGGAGCTATCATCACCGCCACACACTTTGTTGTATATGAGGGAGCTATCATCACCGCCACACACGTTGTTGTATATGAGGGAGCTATAATCACCGCCACACACGTTGTTGTATATGAGGGAGCAATCATCACTGCCACACACGTTGTTGTCTATGAGGGAGCTATCATCACCGCCACACACGTTGTTGTCTATGAGGGAGCTATCATCACTGCCACACACGTTGTTCCGTAGATGCTGTCACGTCACTGCGACATTCCATATGGACTGGCGTACACCGCAGTTCGGTGCATACATGAAACAGACACCGAACACATGTAGTCAGGTGTGATCAGTGACTTTATGTGGACGTTTTATTAGATGTTGACTCTATCCGGATATACTGCCAGCCAGCATTCCATGGCTTTAATCTGTTCGGAAGAGAAAGCTGACTTGGCTGCCCACGTGGCTGCCCATGTGGCTGCCCATGTGGCTGCCCGTGTGGCTGCCCGTGTGGCTGCCCGTGTGGCTGCCCGTGTGGCTGCCCGTGTGACTGCCCATGTGGCTGCACCTATAGGAAAACAATGTGGCGATATTGCGTTGTCCAACAAGTCCGTGTGAATAATGACTGATTTTAGGTACTTAGCAAATGCGTGCGCGTTCGACCTTTCTTCGTCTCTCAATTTCGGCTGGTGCGGTTGGACCGTCAGCGGAAGGCTGCTGCTCCTCTGGCCAGCGAGGCGGGAATAGGAGTCAACTGCTCTCAACGAAACGCCTCGAACTTTTCATCCACCTTCACCAACATAGTGGCTAGGATTACCAGATTTTGTGCGTCAGGTGTTTGGCCCTCAAGCGCTGGTTCATCAAACGCACAATCTTCTTGACCCGCCCCTACGCCGCCTATGGTTTCGACATGATCTCGAGCCCAGCATCATTGAGCGGGCCGCTACCAACTGGTAGGACGCACCAGATGGCCAATAGTGTGATGTAGTTGGCCATGCAAATATACATGTCACTGCTTTTGTATGAGACATCAACATCAAACGTAATGTTCAGACAGTAGAACAACATACACACTCAATCACAGTAGCTGCATTGACAGTTATGGCGTGTGATTCCACAATTGTGATTGTTGTGTTAATGATTGTACAATGTACACGCAGAGTGGCCGTGCTCAAATGTTACATACTTAATAGGACGTCGTTTTCTCAAATGTGGCAAATTATTTCCACAAACCTTATTTCCTTTCAAAAAGTTTGCCTAAGTTGAATATTTTACATCAACAGACACTGGTGTTTCTCACTACTGCACAGCGGCATGAGTCTAATGTGAACTCCAGCAAGACTTCAAAGGTGTAAATATTTTCGTAGCGTGCATTGGCTATAATTGGGAAAACGTGGAAGACTCCACGTGGCAACTATGGCACAACATTTCAAAGGTCACTCTTATCTAAGTAACACTTACGTAACACTAACAGACTGTACTTACTTACTTAATCCTCTTGGCCCCTTCAGTCCAGTGCTTGTTTGGTTGTATTTGTTGGATCTTTTATCAGAGTGTGGCCAATCCAGCTCCATTTTCTCCTCTTGATTGTAGTGCTTATTTCTTCCTGTTTGGTTTTCTTCCAGAGCTCTTTATTTGATATTTTGTTAGGCCACCATACCTTAAGGATGTATCGGAGGCGACTGTTGATGAAGACTTGGAGTTTGTTGTTAAGAGACTGAGTAGTTTTCCACGTTTCCCAGCCATAGAGAAGAACTGGGTTAACGTTGGTGTTGAAAATGCGGATCTTAGTGTTTATGGATAGTTGGGAAGAGAGCCATACAGGGCGTAGGGTTCTGAAGGCATGGCGAGCTTTATTGATGCGTAGCTCCACATTTTTGTCAGCTCCACCATTTTTGAATGATGTTGCTCCCGAGGTAGATGAAGTCTTGTACTTCCTCAACAGTACCACTTTCTAGTGAGATGGGTTCGGAGGATCTGCTGTTGACTTTCATCACCTTTGTCTTTCCCACATTGATCTTAAGACCCAGTTGGCTGCTTTTTTCTTGAAGCCTTTCTGTTTTTTGTTGCATGTGTTTATAGGTTTCTGAGAGTAGTGTTAGACCATCTGCAAAATCCAAGTCTTCTAGTTGTGAGAACAAGTTCCACTGGATTCCAGTACGATGGTGTTCTGTGGATCTTTTCATTGTCCAGTCTATGGCTATCAGAAAGAGCAGTGGAGATAGCAAGCAGCCCTGTCGTACTCCAGTTCCAATCTGGAAGCCTTCTGAAACTTGTCCATTACAGATGACATGACCAGTGAAACCTTCGATCATGTTCTTTATTAGGGTTACAAATTTTGTGGGTAAACCATAGTGCCTCAGGAGCTTCCATAGAACTGTCCTATCTATTTTACTAATGACCTGATTATGATTTGCGTGCTCGGTTTATCCAAATTGTTTGTATATGTTAAAATAAGCGTTCTTTTGCGTACTTGAAACATGCCACAAGTAATTGCATGCTAAATAAGCATGCCTTAAAACCTGCCACCAGTAAAGGCTCTCCGGGTTATAATACGTCCCTGCTAATTACGGCAGCACCAGCTGTGCACACGAAGGGCGCCAGAGGTCGCCACCTACTACTGATGTTTCTTCTGAGAGAGAATTTGTGTGGCCAGGTTCGTTGATATGTACCCCGTCGCATTGAGGGTATGGTAGGGCAGGGGAATACGCCCACCTTAACAAAGAAATTGAATAAAAAAATAATACATTTTATTCCAAAAAAACATGCAGTTTAATACAGCGAAAGAGGGCGTTACCCTCTATTAAAATCACTAACATTAAAAGTCTGAGTATACTAAATTTCAAGTTATATGCATTAAAAAATCATACGTAGGCGTATCACCTCGCACGTATCACCCCGTACGCATCACCCCGTACGTATCACCACGCACGTATCACCCCGTACGTATCACCCCGCACGTATCACCCCGCATGCTGAGGCAATACAGATGCCAGAGAAAGGGGCACGTCGCCCAGTGGTAGGCGGTTTGCCCCACAACATATCAAGGAATCGCGTTGATATCATTAGGCAATACTATTGCCGAATTATATGGATATTGCAGTGTATTATAATTAATGTAATTAAATAAATATGTCATGCATATGACGAGTCGTCTCATTTAAAACAAGCCAACTGTGTGTACGCCGTTCCTATTACGGTCACGAATGAAGTTATAGTGACCAGACATTTTGGTAAAGGACACTTTGGCACTGGACAGTTGGGCCACAGACATTTTGGTAAAGGACACTTTGGCACTGGACAGTTGGGCCACAGACATTTTGGTAAAGGACACTTTGGTACTGGACAGTTGGGCCACAGACATTTTGGTAAAGGACACTTTGGCACTGGACAATTGGACGACAGACATGTTGGCAACAGGACTTGGCAATGTGACATTTTGGTAGTTGGACATGTTGGTACAACCATTGGAAATAATAACTTTTCCCCGTTAGTGAACTTCTGTGATATGTCATCATATGTAAATTTATAGTTTGTTTTGTATTTGGTACTTCAACTTGTGCTATAAACACAAATAATTTTATATTATACATTTTATTTTGCTCAAATCGACAAAATGTATATATTTAGAATAAAGGATTAACAAAGAATTTGTTTCTGATCATTTTCACTGATTGTACAAAAATGCCCTATTTCCAAAATGTCCTACTGCCAAAACGTCATTTATCACAATGTCCAATTGCCAAAATGTCTGTGGTACAACTGTCTTGGACCAAAGTGTCCTTTACAAAAATGTCCTGCATCCATAAAGTTATCACTGATAGGCATTGTCATACTGATAGGCATTGTCACACTGATAGAAATTGGTGTAATATTTTATTCGTTGCTGTGACACATTTTATCCGGAGGTCTCATTTTCCTAGTCCTCATCGGATATAAAGTTGGGACAAATAGACACCATGTGGCCCGGCGTGCACTGCGCGTGAGCCCAATTCTTACATAGCTGACACTTGACCCATTATCACGTGATTTGCTCCTTCCAAGCGTGCGAGATCTGGGTGCATCCCCGGCGAAGGAGACACCTTCTGGATGATCTCGAGAGCTCTTAATCCACTGATTGGCTTGTCTGGAGTTGGCGTTAGCAGGAACACAGTTCAAAGGTCATGTCGTAGAATAATATTCTCTGTCCGTGGTGATATGTCATCCAATTGTCTGCTGATACATTGTGTGAGCTGTTCAGATATTTGAAGTAAGCTCTCTCGAGCGGCTGCATCTGACGGTGCAATGCGGTGGAGGGGTGATGAGGTCGATGCGGTGGTCGATGTCGTGCGCCCTCGCGTACCTCACAGCATCAAGCGTTTTAGCGGTGATGCCTGTCTAGTATTATCACGTGTCGATTGTGCGTATATGAGTTTATATACTTCACATAATGTTACTTAAGAAATATACCTGCATCTATCCAACCGCATGGGTTCAGCCTCCTGTTACGTTTCCCATTGGCGACCATGTTAACGTTTTGCACGATTATAAGAAAACGGGACCATCAAAAATTCTGAAACTTCTTACCTGCCGTTGCCATCATCTCATTGACATGCTGATCGAGTTTAGTCAAAGTCTCGTACTTGTAACTCATTTAAAATGCCTGAACGTGCCATACCCGTCAATTGTTACCATTGTTTGCATGAATTACTACGCACACGTGCCTTGTTGCGAAACTTGCCAATGTGTCTGGCTCAAATGCAGTTATGTCAGATGATATGATTTTTTTAAAATAACACATATCTAAAATTACTGTGCCCTACATTCGTCTGTAACACACCAGGAAGTCTAACTGAGGCATGATCCCGCTTGCACTAGCGTAGCCGACGGACCGTGGCGGTGCACCCTGCATCAGCTGGTCCACCATTCGCTGTCGGGGGAAGATGCGTGACGGCGGAAGGTAGGCCCCGGCAGCACCCATCGCACGGATAACCGTCACGGTCGCTCCCCGTTCGCCGCTGGTCATCTACTCTATCTGGCGGACCCCCTTGGAAGCCACGACTTTGCCTGGCTGGTGAACCTTTGCCATACAAGGCCCTCTCCATTGTCTGGATGTGGTTACGAATTTCCAATCAACCTCAATCGGCAACGTCGACGGATAACCCAACCGTGTCTTCCCAGGACACAGGGTCATCGCGCTGTCTACGAACTGTGCGGGCAGGTACTCCCAATTCCTTGCCGACACGGATGAGGGGCATGCCGCTTTGACTAATCTCAACGCATCTTGCAACATTCTATCGCCGTACATTCCATTGTTTGCATTCTTGTAGCGTCTTGTCATGACTTTACTGATGGAAAAACGGGAAACTGCTCATGAAAAAATCGTTTTTTAAACGTGTTGTTTTACGGGTCGGGTGATTTTGATGTCAGTGCAGCGCGAAGAAAAATTAAATCTCTTGAGAACGAAGAAATAAGAGGTGCCTAGTATGGCCTCGTGTGCCTGGAATGGTCTCGTGTGCCTGGAATGGTCTCGTGTACCTGGAATGGTCTCGTGTGCCTGGTATGGCCTCGTGTGCCTAGAATGGCCTCGTGTGCCTGGAATGGTCTCGTGTGCCTGGAATGGCCTCGTGTGCCTGGTATGGCCTCGTGTGCCTGGAATGGCCTCGTGTGCATGGAATGGCCTCGTGTGCCTGGAATGGCCTCGTGTGCCTGGAATGGCCTCGTGTGCCTGGAATGGCCTCGTGTGCCTGGAATGGCCTCGTGTGCCTGGAATGGCCTCGTGTGCCTAGAATGGCCTCGTGTGCCTGGAATGGCCTCGTGTGATTTTATCATGAAAGTTATTTGTTTAAAAAAGGACATATTGTACAAAACGCAAAAAAGAAGGACCCTGGGGAAAAGAGATATTTCCTTCCCGGAAACAATATTGTTAACACCTATGTTAACACATATGTTAACACCTGTGTTAACACATATGTTAACATCTGTGTTAACACATGTGTTAACACCTATGCATCTCAGTAGCATTTTGAAGAAAAACAGTAAATTGACGCAGATTTCCTCCATATTAGCACAACAAAATTAATCAATTATTTGGCTAAATCTAGGATTTCGATACCGCATGTGTAGCCTATGTTTGTTTTATAGAAAGAGCCCAGTTTCTCAAAATATGGCCCACCAATAAATGTAGCCCCTCACATACCTAAATATAATATTTAAGATTGCACCGGGCAATTTTACAGGCCCTAGCTAGACCCGCCCCGACCAGTCTTCACGTGAACAGTTCACCCATTATATTTGCATAGGTATATTGACTATGGACATTAATCCATAAAACAAATACAAGAGAAGTAGGCTACTGCCTTAAAAAGTAAACAATTGCAAGATATCACTGATATTGTCGTGATGTACAGTAACAATTGTCCAGACAATTGTCGACTTACACCTAACGTCTTCCAAACCTTAACGGTGCGTATTCGGCCGTTTTCCGTGCGTGTTTCCGTTATGACAAAATATCTAATGATATCATCAACTGAGACTGAACGTATCATCTCCGACTCTATAGCTAGAAGTGAGAGTGCCGACAAGCACGGTTGACCCATCGTGGAACGCTGGAAGTCTCCGATACATTTCAATATTGAAAAAGATCGCTCGTATACACAGCTGGACCCGAACATTTATAGATAGATCCGTAGCGCAATGTGAACGTTGGGGGAACTGCATGTGATCAACTTATTTTCATGAAGAAAGGATTTAATTTCGGAATATGTCTTGCACTCTCCGTATTCTGTGAACAAACGGAATTCAGTCTCAAAATCTGGCTCAATATCTGAATCGTAATAGCGCGTGAGTTCTTCGCGCTTGTACTTGATCTCGCTGTTGGCGAGCGATCGAATCTCGGTCAACCCACCCTCAAGTCTTAAGTATCAAGTGGTTATACTCCAAACAGCCCAAACTTGTACTAACGCAGGAGTTTGTGGTGGACTGTGCACATGCGCTGTGGGTGGTACATTCAACTAAAAGACTAGTATCTTTAATGTTGCTGAAAGGGTTTTTATCTGATAGTTTTGTTTATTTTATGTATAGGATGTTAAACGAAAATGTTGAATAGGTTGGTTATGTGTATGGATACTGTCGCTGCCTTGCCACATGCACACATAGACACTCTCCATACCCACACCATGGATAAGTTTACACTGAGCATTGTGTTTTAAAGGCAGTTTAGGTGAGGAGGTGTGTTGAAAGAGAGTTCCATAATAGCTTCTTGAAATGATTTTGGGTTTTTTATGTTGGTAATTTTTGGTGGAATCATATTTCATATGCGAATGGCTCGGGGATAAAATGAAAAGACCATTGCGTTTATATTGCACCCATACTTTCATGATCATTTCTTATAGGCAGCCTTCCATTTCCTTCGTCTTTTAGACCTCCACGAGCTCTCTTTCATCGTCCCTGTAATAAAACATGCAACAAAAACGCACTGGTATAACACTTTTAAATTATTAGCAACTCCCACCTTGTTCGCGGCCGTTCTTAGAAAGGACATAATGCTGAAAACGTTGAGTAATTCGTGTAATAAGACCTCTGGTGTCCTTTAAGCATTAAAACAGATACATCAGGATTATTTTGGGAAAATTCAGTCTGGAAAATAAATGCTCGCATATTTTCGTGGGTCCCTAACCTTCGTGGGTCCTAGGCACGTGCGTATACAGTGCTAATTGGTAAACCGCCACGGCATTCAGGAACAAATATATTATTGAATTAAACGTTCACATATTTTCGTAGCCAGTCAACTGTTAGCCAATGAGAATTAAATATAATTCCAGTAACTACAGCGGATGAAAAAGAGATGGACTTTTGTTCACGGAAGTTCATCAACTATCTACATGTAGGCCTATGTCGTGTCAAGCGGCACTTCATACAACATACAGAAGTGTCAGCTATGTCAACATCTGTCTCTATAATATGTAATTTTATTGAATGATGCTTGACGTTGCTAACGAACTGAGAGTGTGTGAACACACTTTATAAGTAGCATTAGAGATGTCAATATTTTCTAAATTAAGTAACGTAAAGACTCTTTATTTTAACTATGTATGTATATGTATGTATGTATGTATGTATGTATGTATGTATGTATGTATGCATGTATGCATTTATGCATGCATGCATGCATGCATGTATGCATGTATGTATGCATGCATGAATGCATGTATATATTCATGTATGTATCATCAAGTTTATATGTATAGGTCGTCGTCACGGTTTTCTTCTTCAGTTATCCACACATATTTGTTATAGACATGTCTGCATCGAACTGTGCACATAGCATCGAAAGAGTTGATTGGGTGATGTCAACCAAGGTGCCACTGACACCAACCAAGGTGTCACTGACATCAACCAAGGTGTCGTTGATATCAACCAAGGTGTCACTGACACCAACCAAGGTGTCGTTGACATCAACCAAGTGTCACTGACACCAACCAAGGTGTCATTGACATCAACCAAGGTGCCACTGACACCAACCAAGGTGTCACTGACATCACCTGAGGAGTCATGGACATCAACGAAAGTGCCGATGTCACGGATGTCTCGAGGGACGGTGTATTCGAGTGTGTTGACGGCCGGTACTTGTCTCGAGGGACGGTGTATTCGAGTATGTCGACGGCCGGTACTTGTCTTGAGGGACCGTGTACTCGAGTGTGTCGACGGCCGGTACTTGTCTCGAGGGACGGTGTACTCGAGTGTGTTGACGGCCGGTACTTGTCGTCGCACTCGAGACTTCGCATGACACAATCTCTAGTTTATTTGTACGACATAGAAAGTTATAACATTTATAACAGCATATTTTTTCTCACTCAAGAAATATAATAGAACTAGAGGACATGATGTCACATTAGTAAAGGATGTGTAGTGTGTAGGTTGGATATTAGGAAGTACTCGTTCTCACAGAGGACAATCAATGAATGGAACAAATTATCAACAGATTGTGTTGCTTGCAGCGTGAGTATGTTTAAAAGCAAGGTTGACACTTACCTCAGGAGGGCGAATTACACCTAGATAAAAAATGTTGAACTCTCTCCTGACAACAACAAACGAGTACAGACATTGAAAGAAAGTTAACAACTTCCTACATGTGCCCGATGCATGACAAAATGGCTCGTGATTATAATCCAAAAAATTATTCACACACACGCGCGCGAGTGCGTGCGTGTATGCGTGCGTGCGTGCGTGTGTGTGTGTGTGTGTGTTATGTTATTAATGTCTTATGTTATTAATACATTGATGTCAACAACCGGCTCGCGCATGCGCAGATACACCAAGCGTAAAATATTTGACGGCGAAAAAATGTAAGCACAACAGCGGGAGTCGTGGACGTAGTCGCGGTGTCCGTGCGCACTGACAACTCGACTGTCTGCGACAGTTGCGTTGAGCAAAAACAGCAAACAAGTCGCTAGTGTACGCCGGGCATACAGTCGCTAGTGTACGTCGGGCATACAGTCGCTAGTGTACGCCGGGCATACAGTCGCTAGTGTACTCCGGGCATAATGCATGTTACTACTTAGTAATTAACTGTATGTTATTCCCGGGATATGTCAGCAATTTGTCGCCCATAACTAGGTGCTTACAAAACTTTTACTGCAGCAATCAGCCTGCTAACTTAATTAAGCAATATAAGCAAGATTGGTGTCGTTGGAAGCGCCGCCTGGGTCAAGTTCAACTTACCGACCACACCGACCAGTGGTCGCTCTGTTCGCGACCACCGCAAACCGTCCGCATTCTGCTTTGTCAAAATTACGTCACACTGCCTGCGGTGACGGTGGAAGCTTTGGTCGACCAGTGGTCAATGTGGCATACAACAGAGCGTCACAGAAAACAAGAAGAGCTCGTGTTGCAGTCATCTGATTCGTTTTTGTTTCATAATATACAATTATTTGTCTGTTTGTGCTGGTATAGTGATCGATATTAGTGTTATTGATATTACATTCCGGGACATTAGAAGCCGTATCCCGATGTATGCCGATGTATGCCGTTGTATCCCGATGTATGTCGATGTATGCCGATGGACACGCTGCGTGTCACGCTTGCCGCCACTGTGAAACAACCAACGTTCACTAAGTCGGCTTAGATCAGTCTGATGGACATGTGCGCATGCGTCACACGCCACACGCCACACGTTGGTTTTGTTCACTGACCACTGGTCGGTGTTAGTCGCTATGTCTGTATCCCGACTCGTTATGATCGTGTAGGTCATTGTTGGTGGCACGATCGAGTAGACAGTGTGTGTCATATGTCTCAAGAAACTCGGAGACAAAAGACAGATTTGATATGGGTCTGTAATGTTTCATGTCGTCGGGGTTGAGATTCAGCTTCGTCAGCAACGGCGTGACGTCAGCAATGACGTGACGTCAGCAATGGCATGACGTCAGCAATGGCGTGACGTCAGCAATGGCGTGACGTTAGCATGTTGCGTGCAACGTGGGACGACACCGGATGTGAAGGACGAGTTGATCAGTTGCGGCAAGAACGGTGCTACGTCATCAGTAGCGTCTTTTAGCAGTCGGCACTGGATCGAGGGTGCATGATGTTGCTGGCGACTTGAGGATGAGCTGGCGGGTATCGGATATCGACGCAGTCGGGAATGTGTGCATTTGTGGCGCACTGGAGATATGTTGCTGATCTATGTCTGCACTAGGCGTGGATGCAGACTGACTACCTACTGTCACTGTTTAACAAGATTTAACAAGATTGCCATCCCAAACAACAAGTTCCAGATGGCAAAGTGGACAAGGAAGCCATTGGCTTATCGAGAGTCCAACAATTTTCTCATCTATGTGTAGCCCACCCTTATTAAATATCTGTCAATTCTATTTTTAAACATATTCACACTACTAGCGTTAACACAATCATTTGGCAGTTTGTTCCATTCATTTATCACCCTCTGTGAGAAAGAGTACTTTCTCATGTCCAACCTACACTGCTCCTTAACTAATGCTACTTTGTGTCCCTGGTTCTACTGCCTTCTTTAAGTTAGAAGAACATATTCCTATCAACATCCTCATAACCATTCACTATTTTAAATATTTCTATTTGGTCTTCTCTTAGTCTCCTGGTCTCTAGTGTTGTCAAACCACATTGTAATAAGCGACTTTCATAACTAAGGTCTCTCAATTCTGGAATCATATTGGTTGCTCTTCGTTGTATTCTTTCTAGCTTGTCTATGTCCTTTTCATGATACGGCCTCCATGCTTGAATACAATATTCCAAATATGGTCTAACTATTGCTTTGTACAGGGGAACAATTAGCTGTTTCTCCTTATACATGATAGTTCTCCTAATTAGCCCTATAATTTGATTTCCTTTTGAAGCAGCAATCCCACATTGCTCTGAAACTTTCATGTCAGCACTAAATGTTACTCCTAAGTCCTTTTCTTGTGTGGTTCTACCTAGTACAGCATCCCCCATTTTATATTCCTCGTCCATATTTCCATGCCCTATGTGTATACATTTGCACTTCCCAAAATTGAATAACATTTGCCATTTTTTTGACCATTTAACTAATTTATCTAGATCATCCTGTAAACTTTGTTTATCTGTATCATTTGTAACCTTTCTGAATACTTTTGTGTCATCTGCAAATTTGAGTACTTTGCTAGATTTGTCATCTTCTAGATCATTTATATATATATTAAAAACAGTATAGGGCCTAATACTGATCGCTGTGGTACCCCACTCAAAACCGATTTCCAGTTTGAAATCTCACCGTCTACTATTACTCTCTGTCTTCTGTGTTGCGTGTGTGTGTGCGTGTGCGTTTGCACGTGTGTGTGTGTGCGTTTATGTGTGTTTGTCACATGTTACATAATAAGGTAATCGTGACATTGGACAGTACACTTTGTGTTACTTTGTGCTACTCAGTCTGCGGTTATTCTCGATAGACATTCTTCAAGTGGACGCCCGGAAACCCTGCTCTTTAACTTGGCACGTAGCAACACTTCTAGAGAGGATATAAATACAGCTCTTAGGACAGTCTACCGCTCACTTGGACTATGACTTGGCACGCCTGTCAGCGTCTTAATTTAAGAAAGGACAATTTCAGACGTTATGGACTCCAAGGTACGTGTGTGTATAAATCGTCTTATTTATTACAACTCCGAACCTAGGACACACACACACACTCCTGTTAATAGCGCTATACGTGTCACCCCGATAGTCATGTTCACTCCCGTTCATAGCGCTATACGTGTCACCCCGATAGTCATGTTCACTCCCGTTCATAGCGCTATACGTGTCACCCCGATAGTTATGTTCACTCCTCTTCATAGCGCTGTACACGTCACCCCGATAGTTATGTTCACTCCTCTTCATAGCGCTGTACACGTCACCCCGATAGTTATGTTCACTCATGTTCATAGCGCTATACGTGTCACCCCGATAGTCATGTTCACTCCTGTTCATAGCGCTATACGTGTCACCTCGGTAGTTATGTTAACTCCTGGGAAGTATTCAACCACGAATCAATTACTGCGCGACAATTACTCGTTCATTAAATAATCGCCGCTTTCTACAGCCTGGTACTCATTTATACAGCTAAGAGAATTGACGTAACGTGGAGCGTTACCATTACTCGATACCTGGTCCTGACGGTCTGGTGATCTACTGCCGAACAGTGGCTCCACTGCGACAAACAAATATGCAGTATTAATTGCATCTCTGGTTGGCCTCGTCAAGGGAAGGCATAGTACTTCAGTCGGTGTACAGTGTCAAGGGTGTTCCTGTAATTCATAGTACTTCAGCCGGTGTACAGTGTCAATGGTGTTCCTGTAATTCATAGTACTTCAGCCGGTGTACAGTGTCAATGGTGTTCCTGTAATTCATAGTACTTCAGCCGGTGTACAGTGTCAATGGTGTTCCTGTAATTCATAGTACTTTAGCCGGTGTACAGTGTCAATGGTGTTCCTGTAATTCATAGTACTTCAGCCGGTGTACAGTGTCAACGGTGTTCCTGTAATTCAGTTGTGAGACTGAGTGACTTCCAGTAATTGTAAATGCTATTGGGTAAGACTGACACACTTCCTGTTCCTTCCTTCTAAGACGGTGATGTCATTCCCTAAATGATAACTCTATTTAATTGTCTTTGTTTTCAAATAAGAAATGGCGGGAAAGATAATTTTATCGGAAAGCGCACCACGTGATTGATGCTTAATGAGATACTCCCTAAACAGTTCATATCAACTAAAGTACATATATATTATCTGTGAAACTGAAGGGAGCTATTTAACACCATGTGATAATTCGTTCTTACATGATAGTCTTACAGCAGGCGTTTGTAATAAATACTGTTGCACATCTTTGCCGAGCTCGCCAAGCGAAACTCGAAATAATGGCTAAGACGGCGTCTTCTTTCGAATGTACCCAAAACTTGCAGTGTTCTTAGTAGTCATTCTCTGTTCTATTTACAGATATACGTTAGAACTCGGTACATGCCCGCCCGCACGCCCGCACGCACGCACGCACGCACGGAATTATTCTGAACAAAATTGGCATAACGCCAGAGTTCATCAAAATATTAGATTAATGTGCGGAACTAAAACTTATCACAAACCTACTTATTCAGCACGATCTTCACAACAGAAAGCTAATAAGCACATGGGTTGTGGACCACGATGTGTGACTTGTCTCGTTGCATATAAAACAAGTGGCACGTCGTGGGAATTTGTATCAAACCGTTCACTACTTTAATCGTCTTCTTACTTCTCCAATGTGTCACGTGTTGCAGCTTTCCGTTGTCAGACCAGGCGTCGTTCTGCTTCTGTTGCTGGCCATCTTCTGCTGCCAGTTTCAAGAGGCGAGCTGCATGGATGCGGGGTATTACATGATGTGCGTCGATTTGTGTGACAAAGATGTAGTAAAGTGTTGCAGCGATTGCTTCGAGAAGAACACGTGTGCGGCTTCCCGCAAGTTCTGTAAGAATATGTGTTTGAACATGTGGGACATATGCGAAAAGAAATGCCACGCAGAAGCTAAGGTCAAGAGTATTGACTAAAATGTATTCACTAACACAATATACTTATATGAAACACAAACTTGACAAGTGAATAGATTAGTGTCACTAAGATATACTTCGAAAACTAAAAATGGGAACGACTAGTTCCAGTTGGCAAGTGGCCAAGGAAGCCATCCAAAGTGTCTAGCTCGAGATGACAAGTGGCCAAGGAAGCCATCCAAAGCGATTAGCCACAGCTGGCAAGTGGCTAAGGAAGCCACCCAAAGCTAGTGGTTAATCTATGTACAACCCGTCCTTGTCAGATATACGTCAGTTTCATTCTTAAACCTATTCACACTAGTAACATTGACACAATAATGATTATATAACTTGTTCCATGCATTTTTCTCCACTGTACGAATAAGTACTCTCTCATATCCAACTCCGTTGTCAAGGAAACGACCAACGTTCTTCTGATGGTTTCACAATCGAGTCATCTTTTGTAAGAAAGTATATCGTTTTTTTAATGCAAATTGTCACCCTGACAATTGCTTGCAATGGTGACAAAATACAGTGAGAGTATAATTTTATGTTTGCTGAGTGATATTAGTTATATGAATGGGACATAAACTAGATTACCAAAGCTGAGAAGGGTGGACATGAACATTCGTGTCCGGAAAACAATTCAAGTCACTTTCTGCCAACAAAATTATCTTAACTACATCTCTGGAGACTGCTTCAGAATATATTAGTGCTTAATCTACACAAAATCATGTTTTTTTAAGTTTATTCAAACATGCACTGCGTGGAAGTGCCCAAATATAAATTTACAAAGCTTCCCGAAAATGCATGAATCGTAAAACTCAGACAACACAAAACTATGCAGCGTGAATATAAAATGTAAGCGAGAAATCAATGCTGCAGCAATGGAAGACAAACCGTACAACACCGTGAGACAGTAACACGGGCATGATGGTTAACTCATGAATTTACACATTTTAAAATGCACGTTCGTCTGTTTGTTCGCTGTGTCGTGTTGCACAAGCCACGTATTTATAGTACTGATGGGTTGTGGACCCCCTTCAATCTCCCCGCAAGTGTTTTTAACGGTTATTGTGTAAAACGTGTTATTTTCCGGGTGGATGTCTTCTGTTTAAAATACAGACTAAATGTTAGGAAGTGTTTTTTGCACATTTAACTAATTTTATAAAACACCATCCAACTAAACGCAGCCATTATTTTCAAAGAACGATATTACACCGTTTGTAACTTCAGACTCACCTCGGCATTAAAAGATTTATAGAATGTTGCAAATGTATGGCAGTGCCGGTAGCCGGAGCCCAGGGCGTAGCCGTCGTTATTGCAAGACATCGCAGAATTTTCGCATATGTAGAATTCGCATTTACCATGCTTGGCTAGCAATTCGCACCCTGCAATAAAATGCGCATACCTTGTGTAGGCCTATAGTGTTATCCATAATTCAGTGTTATCTACATATTAACATATTTTCGTCTATTGCCCTTGTAGTATCTTTGGCTGCCTGCTTGTTTGTTTGTTCGTAACTATGGACGTCAACGCAAATGCTTAAATCGATTTTCTTATTAACTTTCCGCAACCACAACATTGTGATGGTGATATATATATCTAAGAATACCGCAACTAAGATGAGAGAAATGTGTAAAGAGGGACGAGAGAAAGGCGGAGAAAGAAGACAAGTGGAGGGAGAAGGCTGCCGATAGGGAGAAGTTGAAGACAAGTGGAGGGAGAAGGTTGTCGATAGGGAGAAGTTGAAGACAAGTGGAGGGAGAAGGTTGCCGATAGGGAGAAGTTGAAGACACGTGAAGGGAAAAGGATGCTAATAGGGAGAAGTTGAAGACAATTGGAGGGAGAAGGATGCCGACAGGGAGAAGTTGAAGACAAGTAGAGGGAGAAGGTTGCCGACAGGGAGAAGTTGAAGACACGTGAAGGGAAAAGGATGCTAATAGGGAGAAGTTGAAGACAATTGGAGGGAGAAGGATGCTGATAGGGAGAAGTTGAAGACAATTGGAGGGAGAAGGTTGCCGATAGGGAGAAGTTGAAGACAAGTGAAGGGAAAAGGCTGCCGACAGGGAGAAGTTGAAAACACGTGAAGGGAAAAGGATGCTAATAGGGAGAAGTTGAAGACAATTGGAGGGAGAAGGATGCCGATAGGGAGAAGTTGAAGACAATTGGAGGGAGAAGGATGCCGACAGGGAGAAGTTGAAGACAATTGGAGGGAGAAGGCTGCCGACAGGGAGAAGTTGAAGACAAGTGAAGGGAGAAGGATGCTGATAGGGAGAAGTTGAAGACAAGTGGAGGGAGAAGGCTGCCGATGGGGAGAAGTTGAAGACAAGTGGAGGGAGAAGGTTGCCGACAGGGAGAAGTTGAACACAAGTGAAGGGAGAAGGCTGCCGACAGGGAGAAGTTGAAGACAAGTGGAGGGAGAAGGATGCCGACAGGGAGAAGTTGAAAACAAGTGGAGGGAGAAGGATGCTGATAGGGAGAAGTTGAAGACAATTGGAGGTAGAAGGCTGCCGACAGGGAGAAGTTGAAGACAATTGGAGGGAGAAGGATGCCGACAGGGAGAAGTTGAAAACAAGTGAAGGGAGAAGGATGCTGATAGGGAGAAGTTGAAGACAAGTGGAGGGAGAAGGCTGCCGATGGGGAGAAGTTGAAGACAAGTGAAGGGAGAAGGATGCCGACAGGGAGAAGTTGAAGACAAGTGAAGGGAGAGGGATGCTGATAGGGAGAAGTTGAAGACAAGTAGAGGGAGAAGGATGCTGATAGGGAGAAGTTGAAGACAAGTGGAGGGAGAAGGCTGCCGATAGGGAGAAGTTGAAGACAAGTGGAGGAAGTAGGCTGCCGATAGGGAGAAGTTGAAGACAAGTGGAGGGTGAAATATGCTGATAGGGAGAAGTTGAAGACAAGTGGAGGGAGAAGGCTGCCGATAAGGAGAACTTGAAGACAAGTGGAGGGTGAAAGATGCTGACAGGGAGAAGTTGAAGACAAGTGGAGGGAGAAGGATGCTGATAGGGAGAAGTTGAAGACAAGTGGAGGGTGAAGGATGCTGATAGGGAGAACTTGAAGACAAGTGGAGGGAGAAGGCTGCCGATAGGGAGAAGTTGAAGACAAGTGGAGGGAGAAGGTTGCCGATAGGGAGAGGTTGAAGACAAGTGGATGGAGAAGGCTGCCGACAGGGAGAAGTTGAAGACAAGTCGAGGGAGAAGAATGCTGATAGGGAGAAGTTGAAGACAAGTGGAGGGAGAAGGCTGCCGATAGGGAGAAGTTGAAGACAGGTGGAGGGAGGATAATGCCGACAGGGAGAAATGGAAGACAAGTGGAGGGAGGAGGATGCCGATAGGGAAAAGTGTAGGACAAGTGGAGGGAGAAGGCTGCCGTTAGGGAGAAGTGGTAGAAGACAAGCGGAAGAAGAAGGCTGTCGATAGGTAGAAGTTGCATACAAGTAAAGGGAGAAGGCTGCCGACAGGGAGAAGTGGTAGAAGACAAGCGGAGGGAGAAGGCTGTCGATAGGGAGAAGTGAAAGTCAAGTGGAGGGAGAAGGCTGCCGATAGGGAAACGTGGTAGAAGACAATTGGAAGGAGAAGGCTGTCGATAGGGAGAAGTTGAATATAGGTAGAGGGAGAAGGCTGCCGACAGGGAGAAATGGAAGACAAATGGAGGGAGAAGGATGCCGATAGGGAAAAATGGAAGACAAGTGGAGGGAGGAGGATACTGATAGGGAGAAGTGGAAGACAAGTGGAGGGAGAAGGATGCCGATAGGGAAAAGTGTAAGACAAGTGGAGGGAGAAGGCTGCCGACAGGGAGAAGTGGTAGAAGACAAGCGGAAGGAGAAGGCTGTCGATAGGGAGAAGTTGAATACAAGTAGAGGGAGAAGGCTGCCGACAGGGAGAAGTGGTAGAAGACAAGTGGAGGGAGAAGGTTGTCGATAGGGAGAAGTAGAAGACAAGTAGAGGGAGAAGGCTGCCGACAGGGAGAAGTGGTAGAAGACAAGCGGAGGGAGAAGGTTGTCGATAGGGAGAAGTAGAAGACAAGTAGAGGGAGAAGGCTGCCGACAGGGAGAAGTGGTAGAAGACAAGCGGAGGGAGAAGGTTGTCGATAGGGAGAAGTGGAAGACAAGTAGAGGGAGAAGGCTGTCGCAGTATATGAACTAGCTTCAGC
>BSQZ01000038.1:6422500-6497500 GCA_033239005.1 Lamellibrachia satsuma | reverse complement strand
AGGTCCCCTTTTCTAGTACAATGTAGAGACAAGTGCGCAATCCATTAATTTTGAAGGAAGCCAACTGTAGCGCTGCATTGGAGGCCGTCCTCTCCTTTAGTTCGGCCACATGTTTTTCATCAAGTCAGAATTAATAATAATAATAAAAAGACTTCTTTGGCACCAATATCCTCGGAAAATCCGAGCTCAGTGGGGCTCAGTGGGATTAGGCATTCTCGTGACCATGTACAATGTAAAAAGTCATCAACTGATGGATGGAGGTGCCAAGAAGCTAAGGAGGATAGGCCATTTTGAAAAGATAGGTTTTCAGATTACGGCGAAATGAAGCCATATTTCCTGCTGATTTTACGCTGTCGGGGAATGAATTCCACAGAGTTGGTGCGGCAACCGCGAAAGCTCGAGTATCAGCGTTTGTCTTAACTCTGGGAACAGGAAGTAAAACAGAACCAGATGACCGAAGTTATCTGGGCTGTCTTGCTGGAGTGAGCGTTGAATGTAAATGTGCAGGTTGTTTGGTTGAATTAGTTGTCGATACACCGCGAGGTGGCGCCCTCAATCGTGCACTTGTTCCTCAGATGAGGACATTTCTAACATACCTATAAACTAGGGACATTGCCACCAGTGCTGTCATGTACCCCAAGTCGTCCCCCAGCCTGCCTTATTACCATAGTACCTATGGCGCCCTCAATCGTGCACTTGTTCCTCAGATGAGGACATTTCTAACGTACCTATAAACTAGGGACATTGCCACCAGTGCTGTCATTTACCCCAAGTCATCCCCCAGCCTGCCTTATTACCATAGTACATATTGCAAAGCACAAAAATAGATTTTTTGTCAGTGATATTTGTTGGGAATTTCCATTAGTCAGCAGCTGTTTTCAGGCTTCTAAGCAAATGTTCTATACAATCGCCTTAAGCTGCAGCCCATTGTAAAGACCGTTAATCGCTACGAAGAGCAGACTATCGCCTTGACGCCACCCACAACGTTGGTGACCGAGGCCAGTCGTACAGGGTTTATGGACCTTTGCAGGAAGCGACGAGTTATTCGAAGTGGTGATGCACTGGAGCCTGGAAGTGTTCGAACCATGATGGTATGGAGGTGTTCGAACCATGGTTGTATGGAGGTGTCCGAACCATGATGGTATGGATGTGTTCGAACCATGGTAGTATGGAGGTGTTCGAACCATGGTAGTATGGAGGTGTTCGAACCATGATGGTATGGAGGTGTCCGAACCATGATGGTATGGAGGTGTTCGAACCATGATAGTATGGAGGTGTTCGAACCATGGTTGTATTGAGGTGTTCGAACCATGATGGTATGGAGGTGTTCGAACCATGGTTGTATGGAGGTGTTCGAACCATGATGGTATGGAGGTGTTCGAACCATGGTTGTATGGAGGTGTTCGAACCATGATGGTATGGAGGTGTTCGAACCATGGTTGTATGGAGGTGTTCGAACCATGATGGTATGGAGGTGTTCGAACCATGGTGGTATGGAGGTGTTCGAACCATGATGGTATGGAGGTGTTCGAACCATGATGGTATGGAGGTGTCCGAACCATGATGGTATGGAGGTGTTCGAACCATGATGGTATGGAGGTGTTCGAACCATGATGGTATGGAGGTGTTCGAACCATGATGGTATGGAGGTGTTCGAACCATGATGGTATGGAGGTGTTCGAACCATGATGATATGGAGGCATTCGACCGACACCATCATACAAGCTTAAACTAGAATTCATCAAATTTTCCAGACAAAGGGTGGTGGCGTGAATTTAAAAAAAGGAATTTGTTATATATTTTACATATTTAAACAAAAAGTATTCATGCCATTTTGTTTATACTTCGCCTACACAATCTACTGTAGTTTATATGTACAGTCCTATTAAGGCTCCTGCCACAAGAGGTCACCACCTTACCAGAGGCCACCTTGCCATGCAGCAAATAAGGCTTTCCTACGATAATTCCCCCCTTATGAGAAGTCACCCTTTTATAAGGTCATTGCACCTTTGCAGAAATGGTGACCTTATAAGAAAGGGACTACTGTGTGTGCATGTGTGCGTGCGCGCACGCATTCTGCAGGCATTTGGATAACTATGTCCTGCCACCTGGTGTCGTCTTGGGAAACTGGGCAACCCCTTTTCAAGGGATGGATCCGCTCGTGCTGCCAATGATCGAGACATTAGCGCCTGCCCCATCAGACAGGTCTACCGCTCGTGCTGCCAATGATCGAGACATTAGCGCCTGCCCCGTCAGACAGGTCTATACTGCGGATGCCACATGATCGAACCATTTTCTCCACAATGGCCCCGCAATGTGTATGCATTTAATGTCTTGTCATAGAGCGAGACTTCCAGACAATCCTCAGCAATTTCTTGCACTGGCATGTTTTGCCGAAACGATTTCTTTTCGATACATATTCTTAAGCAGTTAACCCAAAAACGTTTATCTAACAATACTGGTCTATCTTTTGTGAAACTTGGAAATCATGCATTATGATTTGTTAGATGGCGGGAATCATCTGATTACTTCGCGGTGGCCCCACATCCTAAAATTATGTATGGGTAGACCTATAACTCTGCAAAGTGTCATGCTTTTACCATAAAATGCACACAATTCCACTAAAAAAATTCACATATCTGATCGACTATGGTCAAATCATTTTTGTTCAGCACCCAGCTATAACAAGACCTCACTGGGCCAATGAAGTTCAAATGTGCCTTTTCCATCGGTCCATCATTGGCTTTTTTCATTGGTCCAAGGAGAATTTTCATACCTGGCCATACCAAAAGCCAATGAGAACATTGATCACTGATCATTTACTTGCATGCATGGCCCCAGCTAACAAAACCTGATAGGACTAATGGTTGATAGCCATATTTGGCCCAATCATGTTTTTTCATAGCAAGTCAATGCCAGTAAAGCCAATGACAGCCATCATTGGGCCAATTGTGTTGTTAAGAGCCACCATATGCCGAGTCTATTTAGCTACCAGAGCACATTCGTGGATTTCTTGCAAAAAAATATGCATGGACCAAATTTGGTTACGTTGAACGACTACATTATTTAATTACCAACCTTAATAATTTGTTCCAAAAAGTAAATCAATTTAATAATTGGATTACCAAGTACTTCAGTAAATCTGTGTGAAAATGCGTCTAGGGTGACCGAGGCTACCTCTGATACTGGGCTGAGTCAGCCAGGCCAAGAACTGTCATTATTCGCGGGACACTACCGAGAAAGTAAAATGACAGACTCCGAACCGATGGACATTGACCTGGATGGAACAACATCTAAAATAGATACGGAAAAACCTAAACCAGACACACAACCGAAAAAATCAGAAAAACGAACTGGTTATGAACTTCCGTGGCAAGTGTATTAGTAATTACTTATAATATCGCCCAGCGGAGCGCTGTGGGTAATACGTGTAATGACTCTATGGGTCATTCTGCACAAAAGCCATATGTGTCAACCCCCCCCAGGTATTGTGTACGTCGTCTCCGTATTTTATACCTTAAAAAATAAATCTGCAACGTAGGTGGAATTCGCCGTATTTTAACGTCAAATGAACGAATGAAATGGTGCTCGGCCTCGGGGGACGGAGACAATGTTTACCAAAATGCTGTTATGTTGCATAGCTATAGATCTTAAAATCCCTTTACAAAACAGTTTCAGTTTTGTTACTATGTCAAGTAGATAAAATGTTATGACACTTTTTAGATTTGAAAAACAGTAACTCCAGGTGCTTTGTAAATTGTAGTGCCTGCTGCACACACACAGACCAATTAAGAAATTCCTGGTGCGAGCTGGATCAATAAACGAATTCAACTGCCTCTCCTGCACTCGTAAAAATTGTGTCTAATTATTTAAAGGTAGTAACTAAAAGTTCTCTTCAACTATCAAAACTATAACAAGAGAGAAATGCTAATTGTCTAAGATTATTATTATATATATATAATTATATATGGCATGTTTATACCTTACCATCTTAAACAAATTTAATATTACTTGTACATTTTATTTTCAGGATGTACACATTTATAAGTGATTGCTTTTAGCATGCACCTAATGCCATTTTTACCATCGCAAAAGAAACCTTATCTAGTTTATTTTTAAGAATGGAAAATAAAGCTGCCTTCAGTTGTTCAGTGAAGTTTCAATCTTATCTAGGTTATTTTTAAGAACGAAAAATAAAACTGGTGTTCCCTGATTAAAGGAACCATATTAAAAAGAAAGTTAGTGTGCTGCCACCTGCTGCTGTTGAGTTCTTCTTAACATGTTTCCTTAAACAAAATTACAAAATAGTATGTGTTTTTTTATTTATAAAACAAAGTATTTTTTTGTGAGCTGACATGTGCATGCGTGTGAACAAAGATTACATTAAAATACTATTTAACGTGATTATCTCTCAAGAACCCTGTTGGTGTTCTTTCTGACATTCCAAAATACTGGAATGTCAATCCATTCAAGAATTAAAATATTATTAATATGACTAAAAAACTTAACAACAGTTGTTGCATTTTAACTAAATGTCAGCATTTATTTATAGTTTGGTAAAGTACATCATGTTTTGTGTAAGATAATGAGGATGATAGCAGATTATCACGGCACGTCTGTCATTCTACGGCTGGTCCATCGGCCATGACAACATGCCCAACGCTTGCAATACAGATTTGCATAATTAGCTTTTTACAGGACCTCCATCTAGGAAAACCCTTTCAAGACAAGGTCAAAGAATGGAATCCTCTTTTCCTATTGGCTAAATTTTACTTTAAAAAATAGAAACAGTTTGGCACGACAGCAGGCAAAAACAGCGTCTAATTTCAGTGACAAAGCGGCACACGCTGGTCACGGCATTTGCCAAGTGCCTAACTAAGGGTCATGTAAGTTTGCCAAGTGCCTAACTAAGGATCAGATGTAAGTTTGCCAAGTGCCTAACTAAGGGTCAGATGTAAGTTTGCCATGAGCCTAACTAAGGGTCAGATGTAAGTTGGCATATAGAGGACAGCATCACCTGTGATTCGAGGACAACGACACGAAAAATGGGTGTCAGATGTTTCAGCCCATAACAGGTTTGGCCCATGGACTGGACCAACCATTTTTGCAACCGGTGAACCTTGAAATGTTTTAGCTTGCATGGGCTGAATTAACCATGTATGCAACCAGTGCCAGTGGGCTCCGTGGGCCAATATGACTATACTTATTCTCATTGCTATTTTGATAATTTGATCGACTTGCATTCTGTCTGAGAAGGGGGCTCCTTGCAAATGAATGGTAATGAAATTAATGGTTACGGTAATGGAAAGAATGGTAATGGAATGAATTTTAATGAAATGAATGGTAATGGAATGAATTGTAATGGAATGAATTGAAATGGCCAGGGGTGTGCACAACTAAAAATTAATTAGCAATATTTTACAGATCCATTAGCAAAATAATGCATGAACGTACCATATATGGGGTCAAATACACTGAAATATATTTAGATACAAATACTCTTGAGATGCTCAAATACAATTATAAATACTATGAAATGCAAATGTATTTAGATACAATTACATTGGATGTATTTCAAATACTTAAAATACTTTTTGCAATACAGCCTATAGCACACAGTAACAAATCTTATCCAAGATGTGTATTTTGCTTGTTTCAGAGAATTACTATCTCATTACTGAGAGATCACAACATCAAGTAATGTCAGCTAAATACAAAACTAAATGAATGATGAGGCACAACCTGTCTTTTTATTGACTTGTTCGCACTGGGGTATGGGAGGAGCTAGATTATAGATAAGGATAGGGATACACATAGTTGTAGTAGATGGAGAAGTTTCAAATTGGAAATCGGTTTTGAGTGGGGTACCTCAAGGATCAGTATTAGGACCTATATTATTCTTAATATATATCAATGACTTGGACGACAGTATAACAAGTAACGTACTGAAATTTGCGGATGACACAAAACTGTTTAGAAAGGTTAATACTGATGGTGATAAACAACATTTACAAAACGATCTAGACAGATTAGTGAAATGGTCTGAGAAATGGCAGATGTTCAATTTTGGGAAATGTAAATGCCTACATACAGGACATGGGAACTTGGATGTAAACTATAAAATGGGAGATACTGTTCTGGGTACTACTGTAAAAGAAAAGGACTTAGGAGTTACAATAAGTGCTGATATGAAAGTTTCAGAGCAATGTGGTATTGCGGCTTCAAAGGGTAATCAAATTCTTGGATTGATTAGAAGAAACATAGCATACAAGAGAAAAAAGTTAATTATACCTCTGTATAAAGCAATAGTTACACCTCATTTAGAATGCTGTATACAAGCATGGAGACCATATCGTAAGAAGGATATTGATACGTTTGAATGCATACAAAGGAGAGCAACTAAAATTATTCCAAAACTGAGAGACCTTAGTTATGAAGAACGCCTAAAAGAATGTGGTTTAACAACTCTAGAGACAAGGAGGTTAAGAGGAGATCAGATTGAAGTTTTTAAGATATTGAATGTGTATGAAAATATTGATAGAAATATGTTTTTCTCACTCAAGAAGGATAGCAGAACTAGAGGACATGAGGTAAGATTAGTAAAGGATCAATGTAGATTGGACATCAGGAAGCACTCGTTCTCACAGAGGACAATAAATGAATGGAACAAATTGTCTACAGATTGTGTAACTGCTAGCAGCATGAATATGTTTAAAAACAAGGTTGACATATATCTCAGGAGGGCGGGTTATAAGTAGATGAACATTGTTGGACTCTTGATAAGCTAATGGCTTCCTTGTCCACTTGCCATCTGGGCCTTTGGCTTGGATGGCAAATCTTGTTAAATCTTGATTGGATCTCAGTAGCTAAATGGTGAGTCCAGTACTAGTTGTGGGAATGTGGCCTTTCATGGAAACTGCTCAGGGTAAAGACTCACACTAGCAGTTATTGGTACCGTCCCCAGTAAAAGTAATAAAGACATTTCATGTGTAGTTGATGAAGACATTTGGCTTGTGAAGCCCCCCACCCCCCCCCGCAAACTTAAGCAGCATCCTGGTAGGTTAGCTGGGCATGAAAACAACAGCAGAATTAAGCAGCATCCTGGTAGGTTAGCTGGGCATGAAAACAACAGCAGACTTAAGCAGCATCCTGGTTGGTTAGCTGGGCATGAAAACAACAGCAGACTTAAGCAGCAGTAGGTTAGCTGGGCATGAAAACAACAGCAGACTTTAGCAGCATCCTGGTAGGTTAGCTGGGCATGAAAACAACAGCAGACTTAAGCAGCATCCTGGTTGGTTAGCTGGGCATGAAAACAACAGCAGACTTAAGCAGCAGTAGGTTAGCTGGGCATGAAAACAACAGCAGACTTTAGCAGCATCCTGGTAGGTTAGCTGGGCATGAAAACAACAGCAGACTTAAGCAGCATCCTGGTAGGTTAGCTGGGCATGAAAACAACAGCAGACTTAAGCAGCATCCTGGTAGGTTAGCTGGGCATGAAAACAACAGCAGACTTTAGCAGCATCCTGGTAGGTTAGCTGGGCATGAAAACAACAGCAGACTTAAGCAGCATCCTGGTAGGTTAGCTGGGCATGAAAACAACAGCAGACTTAAGCAGCATCCTAGTAGGTTAGCTGGGCATGAAAACAACAGCAGTCTTAAGCAGCATCCTGGTTGGTTAGCTGGGCATGAAAACAACAGCAGACTTAAGCAGCATCCTGGTAGGTTAGCTGGGCATGAAAACAACAGCAGACTTAAACAGCATCCTGGTAGGTTAGCTGGGCATGAAAACAACAGCAGACTTCAGCAGCATCCTAGTAGGTTAGCTGGGCATGAAAACAACAGCAGACTTAAGCAGCATCCTAGTAGGTTAGCTGGGCATGAAAACAACAGCAGACTTAAGCAGCATCCTGGTTGGTTAGCTGGACACGAAAACCAAGATCAAAAGACCGGCCAGTGCTAACTGCAATTAAATTGCGATTCTTTGATGTTCAAATATGTAGTGTACGACTAGTTTATATAGCATACACAATTGATTTAATAAAAATGCCTATTTTTGTTCAAATCATCGAAAGAATTTACTTTAGCCATTACATCTGGTAAGGATCAAAATAATGGATATCCAAAATGGTAAACACTGTTCGGGTCAATGCTGGTTATGGGCGAGACTTCCATCTTGTCGATCACATGACAAAGTTAAAACATTTCACCAAGGGCGAAATTTGTGAGTTTCAGCATTTCCGTAATCAATTCACTTATTTAGTAATTTAATAGTTTGTCTGATGATTACTTACAAAGTTGCACAAATGAGTTACCATGTTACAGTGGATACTAGATAGATTTGATTTTTTGCAAAATGAATATGAAATGAGACTAGCAAAAATATGGAATTGCACAAAGTATTTTTAAAAGTATTTGAAAATTTCAAATACTTTACGGAAGTATTTAAATACAAATACTTTCATTTCATTAAGGCCAATACGATTACAAATACTTTTTAAATGTATTTAAATACTTTCAAAAAGTATCTGACTCCATATCTGGCTATGCAAAGTTATAAATAATGACCTACGTGAGGATCCCCACATGAAAAGCATAACCTGCTAGTCTAGTGAGGTGTAAATGTGGCTGAAATTCATATTTTAAATTGCAATTGTTACAGAACATTACCGTGCACATTTTTGGTGAAGATATTTATAGCTGTTTTCTATGCAAAGAACACCGTAAACTTGTGTCCAAATACTGGGAAATCATGACCTGGCATATTCAGTTCTTCAAAGAAACAAGATTCTGGCCACATTGTTGTAAAAATGATGGTCGTAATTAGTAGTTAGTTGTATAATAGTTGCTGAGATTGTATTTACAATGTACTCTTGTTGACTGCTAGGGTTGAGAAATACCGTCCAGTAAAGTTGGAGGATATGGTGGGAAATGAGGAGACAATCAGCCGACTGGCCGTGTTTGCCAAAGAAGGAAACGTCCCCAATCTTATCATTGCTGTAAGTATGTTCTATGGGCAATGCCAGTAATTTTTAAATAAAGACGGTTAGATTATAAAAAATGTATTGCAAGTACAGTGCAATTTATATACGTAGTCACGTCATAGTATCAAATCCAATTTAAAAACAAAAGGGGCAGTTGAATTTTCCAGATCAACCGATTATTTTTTTCAAAATTTTTACTCTATTAAAAAGCCATAAGTTAGTAATAAAAAAGTCTAAATTGTATATAACTGTAAAATAAAGTTTAATTTCACATGTATGCATACAATTAAATTTCACATGTAGACAAAAATATGTCAATTGATGATTATTGACTGAAACATTGACAGTATTTAAATACTAATGCGTACAAGGATACAAACTACAAAAGCGAAGTAGATAGATACAAAATGCAAAAGTCGAAAGGAAGTTCAGGCTACTTAAAGAACAAAGGGAGGATGTGGAAGCTGAGTGGACCGTATTCAAGGAAGACTTTGGAGCAGCTGAGGAGATATGTGGCCAAACATCAGGAAAGTCCACACAAAGCCAAAAGAAGAAAGAACAGTGGCGGTGGAACCCGGAAGTTGAACGAGCTGTACAAGAAAAGAAGGAGGCACTGAAGTGTGTGGAAGAGGCGAGTGAGGCAGAGAAGACAAGGCTGAAGCAGAAGTACTGGGAGAAGAAGAACGCAGCAAACAAGACTGTTGTGAAAGCAACAGATAAGAAACACCAGGAATAGTGCGATAGGATTGAAGAAGATGGTGGGAAAAAAACTGATCTTCCAGCTGGTCAGAGATAGAGACGGAGATAGCAAAGATACTACTCGAACATCTGCAATGAAGAGAAGTGATGGGACATTGGTCACTGGGGTAAAACAAGAGCTAGGTGTATGGGAGGAGGATTTCATGAAACTACTAAACCCGGAGGGAGAATGTGAGATAGAGATACCACATTCTGTAAGGAGGGAGAATGTGAGATAGAGATACCACATTCTGTAAGGAGGGAGAATGTGAGATAGAGATACCACATTCTGTAAGGAGAGAGAATGTGAGATAGAGATACCACATTCTGTAAGGAGGGAGAATGTGAGATAGAGATACCACATTCTGTAAGGAGAGAGAATGTGAGATAGAGATACCACATTCTGTAAGGAGAGAGAATGTGAGATAGAGATACCACATTCTGTAAGGAGGGAGAATGTGAGATAGAGATACCACATTCTGTAAGGAGGGAGAATGTGAGATAGAGATACCACATTCTGTAAGGAGGGAGAATGTGAGATAGAGATACCACATTCTGTAAGGAGGGAGAATGTGAGATAGAGATACCACATTCTGTAAGGAGGGAGAATGTGAGATAGAGATACCACATTCTGTAAGGAGAGAGAATGTGAGATAGAGATACCACATTCTGTAAGGAGGGAGAATGTGAGATAGAGATACCACATTCTGTAAGGAGGGAGAATGTGAGATAGAGATACCACATTCTGTAAGGAGGGAGAATGTGAGATAGAGATACCACATTCTGTAAGGAGGGAGAATGTGAGATAGAGATACCACATTCTGTAAGGAGGGAGAATGGGAGATAGAGATACCACATTCTGTAAGGAGGGAGAATGTGAGATAGAGATACCACATTCTGTAAGGAGGGAGAATGTGAGATAGAGATACCACATTCTGTAAGGAGGGAGAATGTGAGATAGAGATACCACATTCTGTAAGGAGGGAGAATGTGAGATAGAGATACCACATTCTGTAAGGAGGGAGAATGTGAGATAGAGATACCACATTCTGTAAGGAGGGAGAATGTGAGATAGAGATACCACATTCTGTAAGGAGGGAGAATGTGAGATAGAGCTACCACATTCTGTAAGGAGAGAGAATGCGAGATAGAGCTACCACATTCTGTAAGGAGAGAGAATGCGAGATAGAGCTACCACATTCTGTAAGGAGAGAGAATGCGAGATAGAGCTACCACATTCTGTAAGGAGAGAGAATGCGAGATAGAGCTACCACATTCTGTAAGGAGAGAGAATGCGAGATAGAGCTACCACATTCTGTAAGGAGAGAGAATGTGAGATAGAGCTACCACATTCTGTAAGGAGAGAGAATGTGAGATAGAGCTACCACATTCTGTAAGGAGAGAGAATGTGAGATAGAGCTACCACATTCTGTAAGGAGAGAGAATGTGAGATAGAGCTACCACATTCTGTAAGGAGGGAGAATGTGAGATAGAGCTACCACATTCTGTAAGGAGGGAGAATGTGAGATAGAGATACCACATTCTGTAAGGAGGGAGAATGTGAGATAGAGATACCACATTATGTAAGGAGGGAGAATGTGAGATAGAGATACCACATTATGTAAGGAGGGAGAATGTGAGATAGAGATACCACATTCTGTAAGGAGAGAGAATGTGAGATAGAG
Source organism: Lamellibrachia satsuma (assembly GCA_033239005.1). NCBI lineage: Eukaryota > Metazoa > Annelida > Polychaeta > Sabellida > Siboglinidae > Lamellibrachia > Lamellibrachia satsuma. The sequence goes on along the minus strand of BSQZ01000038.1, from coordinate 6,486,096 downwards.
ATACCACATTCTGTAAGGAGAGAGAATGTGAGATAGAGATACCACATTCTGTAAGGAGAGAGAATGTGAGATAGAGATACCACATTCTGTAAGGAGAGAGAATGTGAGATAGAGATACCACATGCTGTAAGGAGAGGTGAGGACAATAACAGAAGAAGAGGTGGAGAAAGCTGTAAAGAAGATGAAAACTGGGAAGGCTGTAGGAGTGGATGAACTGTCAGTGGAAATGGTGAAAGCAAACAGACTAGTGGGAATCAAGTGGCTGACGAAACTGTTTAATGTGTGCTTCACAGCAGAGTGGCGAAGAGGAGTGATTGTGCCGATATGGAAGGGAAAGGGGACATCCATGATCTAGGGAGATACATAGGCATCAAATTACTAAGCCAAGCCCTAAAATTGATGGAAAGAGTACTGGATGCTAGGGTGAGGCATTTAGTGGAGAGCAAAATCGGAGAGAATCAGCTGGGATTTATGAAAGGGAGAGGAACAGATGATGGATTGTTTACCATAAGACAAATTATTGAGAAGAGGAGAGAATTTAGAAAGGATGTAGCATTCGGTTTTGTCGACCTGGAAAAGGCATTTGACACCGTGCCGAGAGAACTTGCATTTGCAGTCATGAGATGGATGTAGGTTGGAGAGGCAGAGATCAGAATGGTTGAGGAAATGTACAAGGAGACAACACCAGTGGTGAGAGCTGAAAGAGAAACATCGGAACAATTTGGAGTGGGAGTAGGACTTAGACAGGGAAGTGCCTTGAGTCCCCTGCTTTTCATTATGGTGATGCACCTGATCAGTGGAAAGGTATCTGAACAGGAAGAACTTAAGAAGATACTGAATGCAGATGACCTCGCAGTGGTGGCTGATAATAAAGGATTTACAGAAAACATTGCAAGAATGGAGTAACACCTTTAAAAAACATGGCCTCCGGATGAATCTGTAGAAGACAGAGGTAATGTGGATGGGCGAACAAGAGGTGGATCTACATGTAGTTGTTGACGGAAAGACCATTAAACAAGTGAACAGTTCTGTATACTTGGGCGGTACAGTGTGTGAGGATGGAGGAAGGAAATTCAGAGGAGAGTTCAAGCAGGAGCAGCAGCGTGGAGGAGAGTGGAAGGCATTATGTGGGACAGGAAACTGAAGAAACATCTAAAAGGAAAAGTGTTGGAAGCCTGCGTGGTACCAGCCTGTATATACGGGTTGGGAACACTGGCACTGATAGAGAGACAGGAGAAGATGCAGATAGCAGAAAACAACTGGGTCCAAAGAATATGCAAAGTAACCCAAGAAGATAGAAGGAAGACGAAGGAATTGAGAGAAGAGATTGGCATGAAAAAACATCTAAAGATGAAAGTAGCCGGAAGCAGAATGAGATGGGCAGGACATGTGCAAAGAATGGGTGAAGACAGACTGTCAAAAAGAGCATGGAAAGCAGAAGACGGTGGCAGAAGAAGACGAGGAAGACCAAAGCTGTGATGGAAAGACTGCGTCAAACGAGATCTTGAAAGGGCAGATACGAACGGCCAAGAGTGGAAGACCACCGCAGAAGACAGAGAGAAATGGAGAACATTAACAACGAAAGTAGAAGAAGCAATCAAGTGACTTGACAAGGTAACAAGGGGAAGAAGAATGCAGACAAGGATTGAAGAGGTCACTTGGGGTCACAAGGCCCCAAACTACCTTTCCAGTGGTACTTATCTTCATATCATTGCATTTTCCCTTTCAGGGCCCGCCGGGTACAGGGAAGACGACAAGTATCCTGTGCATAGCTCGGGCACTGCTGGGAACATCTTACCGTGAGGCTGTTCTCGAATTGAATGCGTCCAATGACAGGTCGGTATAGAAGTCATGTTATTAATATTTTTAATAATTAAATAGTAACTGATTTTATGTTTATAATAATTGTTGTTGACATGACATTCTTGTCTTGTACGCAAATTACCAAGACATTTTTAATTCATACAAACAACGTTGTAATTTAATGTTGAATACTAAATGTCTGACTCCCATTGAAACAATAAATAATTACTTTTTACAGTTTATGTTAATTAGGTTAGGAAGTAGTTACTTTTAAATATGATTGATCTATGTATGAAACAGAGAAAAACTGGAGAGTATTGTTTCCCATGAAAATGTTTTTTGTCTAACATATATTCTAAAAGTTGTCTCTAGCATAGCAGCCCTGGGTGAAAACTAATATTTTTGTCTGCTAGCCCAATCGAACTGGTAAGTTCCGGTCCGCCCGAACAATATTCTACCAGCCCCCCTGATATTGCGCTTGGCAAAAATATTTAATTGTTAAGTAAAAACCATGAGAAGTGTATTAAACTCTCTATTTTTTAATAAAAAAAAGAAGAATAATCTGAGTCCGCAGAATTACACCGTATAACGTGATCACATCAGTCATTACACCGTATAACGTGATCACAGCGGTCATAACGCTGTATAACATGATCACAGCTGTTATTGTGCTGTATAACATGATCACATAGGTCATTATATCGTATAACATGATCACAGAGGTCATTATGTCGTATAACATGATCACAGAGGTCATTACGCTGTGTAACATGATTGTAGCAGTCATTACACTGTATAACATGATCACAGCAGTCATTAAACTGTATAACATGATCACAGCAGTCATTACGCCATATAACATGATCACAGCTGTCATTACGCTGTATAACATGAACACAGCGGTCATTACGCCATATAACATGATTACAGCTGTCATTACTCTGTATAACATGATCACAGAGGTCATTACGCTGTGTAACATGATTGCAGCAGTCATTACACTGTATAACATGATCACAGTGGTCATTATACTGTATAACATGATCGCAGCAGTCATTACACCATATAACATGATCACAAAGTCATTATTAATCACTGTCATCATAATCTGCTCAACTTGCCTCAACCTCAGGGATAACAGTCTGTCACTATCTGCCCTTAACATCACAAATAATGAAATAAAATGAAGAATTGCCTGATTAAGCAAAATTACGCCATATAGCATGGTCACTATTAATCTCTGTCCAACATTATCTGACTAATGATGTCTCTAAAAGTATGAATTGATGCAATTGTAAGCAACACAATCACACATAATTTTATTGTCATTCTTCTGTCCACCGTGGGTTCATGAGGTTATCCCATTTTGCCATCGTCAGATAAACTCTTTGTGACTCACCAGGTGGCAGTAGCGGCTAATCTCTCTACAGAGCTGGTAACAACCAGCCCAACGGCAGAAGCACCGGCCATTGGCCCTCGGGCCAGTGTTGGCTTGCAGCCCTGCTCTATACAGGGATGAAGACATTTTACAACTTAGACAACATCATTATGTTTTTACCACCTCTGGATGAACCAGTTCTGTTCTTAAAATTTAGCAAATCATGCGTGGATGTTCGATGCATTGTTTGTTGTTGACAATACAGCATCTGTTTTCTTAGCTGCAAATAAAGGTTTGTGAGTTTGGTTGTATAATTATTAATTATAAAAAATATTGAACAAATAGGAATTACTATTTTCATGAAAAAAATAGGAATGCATTAAAAATGACTGACATTTACTGCAAAAAGATCTTGTTTTGTTTGATTTGAACTGCCTGTTTGTCTCGTTCAGAGGGATCGATGTGGTACGGAACAAAATAAAGATGTTTGCTCAGCAAAAAGTAACATTACCAAAAGGACGTCATAAGATCGTGATCCTTGACGAAGCGGACAGGTACATGCTTTTACTCTATTTTTGTTTTAGTTATGGTTATATTACATGACATTTTATTACTAAAATAGTCATTGTGATTATAGAAATGTTGTTATGGTTCATCTATTTTCATATCTGGCAAAGCTTCCAACAAGCTAATTTATCATTTTTCATAGAAGTGCATTATATTTTCATTGCCTGTATTAGAATTAGAGTCGAGGTTGATGTTTGGTACAGGTGGACAGGATGTTTGGTACAGGTGGACAGGATGTTTGGTACAGGTGGACAGGATGTTTGGTACAGGTGGACAGGATAATTGACTCCCAGTAGTTAGTTTGGAGTATTGACCATTTTTTTGTAAAATAGTTGTTGTCAACAGTGGTCTGAGCCAGTCGATACAGATCTGTCAAGGCTTGTCACGAGGCAACCGTGACTGTTTTGTTTTAATGACAGTATGATGTTACAAGGCAATCGTGACTGTTTTGTTTTGATGACAGTATGATGTCACAAGGCAATCGTGACTGTTTTGTTTTAATGACAGAATGATGTCACGTGACTGTTTTGTTTTGATGACAGTATGATGTCACAAGGCAATCATGACTGTTTTGTTTTAATGACAGTATGATGTCACGTGACTGTTTTGTTTTGATGACATTATGATGTCACAAGGCAATCGTGACTGTTTTGTTTTGATGACAGTATGATGTCACGTGACTGTTTTGTTTTGATGACAGTATGACATCTGGGGCCCAGCAAGCACTGAGGAGAACGATGGAGATTTATTCCAAGACAACTCGCTTTGCTCTTGCCTGTAACGCTTCTGACAAGATTATAGGTGAGTATTATATTGGTATCCAGTCCTTGGGGTTGCTCAAAGGTAAGTTCTTATATAGCGCAGTGTCCAGTCCTTGGGACTGCTCAAAGGTAAGTTCTCATATAGCGCGGTGTCCAATCCCTGGGACTGCTCAAAGGTAAGTTCTCATATAGTGCGGTGTCGTCCCTGGGACTGCTCAAAGGTAAGTTCTTATATAGCGCGGTGTCCAGTCCCTGGGACTGCTCAAAGGTAAATTCTTATATAGCGCAGTGTCCAGTCCTTGGGACTGCTCAAAGGTAAGTTTTTATATAGCGCGGTGTCCAGTCCTTGGGACTGCTCAAAGGCAAGTTCTTATATAGCGCGGTATCCAGTCCTTGGGGTTGCTCAAAGGTAAGTTCTTATATAGTGCGGTGTCCAGTCCCTGGGGCTGCTCAAAGGTAAGTTCTTATATAGCGCAGTGTCCAGTCCTTGGGACTGCTCAAAGGTAAGTTCTTATATAGCGTGGTGTCCAGTCCTTGGGACTGCTCAAAGGTAAGTTCTTATATAGTGCTTTGTTCAGTCCCTGGGACTGCTCAAAGGTAAGTTCTTATATAGCGCGGTGTCCAGTCCCTGGGTCTGCTCAAAGGTAAGTTCTTATATAGCGCGGTGTCCAGTCCCTGGGACTGCTCAAAGGTTAGTTCTTATATAGCACGGTGTCCAGTCCCTTGGACTGCTCAAAGGTAAGTTCTTATATAGCGCGGTGTCCAGTCCTTGGGACTGCTCAAAGGTAAGTTCTTATATAGCGCGGTGTCCAGTCCCTGGGACTGCTCAAGTGTAAGTTCTCATATAGTGCTTTGTTCAGTCCCTGGGACTGCTCAAAGGTAAGTTCTCATATAGCGCGGTGTCCAGTCCCTGGGACTGCTCAAAGGTAAGTTCTCATATAGCGCGGTGTCCAGTCCCTGGGACTGCTCAAAGGTAAGTTCTCATATAGAGGGGTGTCCAGTCCCTGGGACTGCTCAAAGGTAAGTTCTCATATAGCGCGGTGTCCAGTCCCTGGGACTGCTCAAAGGTAAGTTCTCATATAGCGCGGTGTCGTCCCTGGGACTGCTCAAAGGTAAGTTCTTATATAGCGCGGTGTCCAGTCCCTGGGGCTGCTCAAAGGTAAGTTCTTATATAGCGCGGTGTCCAGTCCCTGGGACTGCTCAAAGGTTAGTTCTTATATAGCACGGTGTCCAGTCCCTTGGACTGCTCAAAGGTAAGTTCTTATATAGTGCTTTGTTCAGTCCTTGGGACTGCTCAAAGGTAAGTTCTCATATAGCGCATTGTCCAGTCCCTGGGACTGCTCAAAGGTAAGTTCTCATATAGCGCGGTGTCGTCCCTGGGACTGCTCAAAGGTAAGTTCTCATATAGCGCGGTGTCCAGTCCCTGGGACTGCTCAAAGGTAAGTTCTTATATAGCGCAGTGTCCAGTCCTTGGGACTGTTCAAAGGTAAGTTTTTATATAGCGCGGTGTCCAGTCCTTGGGACTGCTCAAAGGCAAGTTCTTATATAGCGCGGTATCCAGTCCTTGGGGTTGCTCAAAGGTAAGTTCTTATATAGTGCTTTGTTCAGTCCCTGGGACTGCTCAAAGGTAAGTTCTTATATAGCGCGGTGTCCAGTCCCTGGGGCTGCTCAAAGGTAAGTTCTTATATAGCGCGGTGTCCAGTCCCTGGGACTGCTCAAAGGTTAGTTCTTATATAGCACGGTGTCCAGTCCCTTGGACTGCTCAAAGGTAAGTTCTTATATAGCGCGGTGTCCAGTCTTTGGGACTGCTCAAAGGTAAGTTCTTATATAGCGCGGTGTCCAGTCCCTGGGACTGCTCAAATGTAAGTTCTCATATAGTGCTTTGTTCAGTCCCTGGGACTGCTCAAAGGTAAGTTCTCATAAAGCACGGTGTCCAGTCCCTGGGATTGCTCAAAGGTAAGTTCTCATATAGCACGGTGTCCAGTCCCTGGGACTGCTCAAAGGTAAGTTCTCATATAGAGGGGTGTCCAGTCCCTGGGACTGCTCAAAGGTAAGTTCTCATATAGCGCGGTGTCCAGTCCCTGGGACTGCTCAAAGGTAAGTTCTTATATAGCGCGGTGTCCAGTCCTTGGGACTGCTCAAAGGTAAGTTCTTATATAGCGCGGTGTCCAGTCCTTGGGACTGCTCAAAGGTAAGTTCTTATATAGCGTGGTGTCCAGTCCCAGGGGCTGCTCAAAGGTAAGTTCTTATATAGCGCAGTGTCCAGTCCCTGGGACTGCTCAAAGGTAAGTTCTTATATAGCGCGGTGTCCAGTCCTTGGGTCTGCTCAAAGGTAAGTTCTTATATAGCGCGGTGTCCAGTCCCTGGGACTGCTCAAAGGTAAGTTCTTATATAGTGCTTTGTTCAGTCCCTGGGACTGCTCAAAGGTAAGTTCTCATATAGCGCGGTGTCCAGTCCTTGGGACTGCTCAAAGGTAAGTTCTTATATAGCGCGGTGTCCAGTCCCTGGGGCTGCTCAAAAGTAAGTTCTTATATAGTGCTTTGTTCAGTCCCTGGGACTGCTCAAAGGTAAGTTCTCATATAACGCGGTGTCGTCCCTGGGACTGCTCAAAGGTAAGTTCTCATATAACGCGGTGTCCAGTCCCTGGGACTGCTCAAAGGTAAGTTCTCATATAGCGCGGTGTCCAGTCCTTGGGACTGCTCAAAGGTAAGTTCTCATATAGCGCGGTGTCCAGTCCCTGGGACTGCTCAAAGGTAAGTTCTCATATAGCGCGGTGTCCAGTCCTTGGGACTGCTCAAAGGTAAGTTCTCATATAGCGCTGTGTCCAGTCCCTGGGATTAAACAAAGCACTTTACGCTACACCCCTTGATAGACTAGTTCATTCCAACAGCATCTCAACTTCTCTGGGAAGCATTCAGCCATTCTACAATTACTGCGCAAAGAGTACGACTATTCGTTCACATATCCACCTCTGTTTGTAGCCAGGCACTCATTTATACATAGGGTGAAGGAAATTGCCAAAACTTCTTTTGTTTTCTATAATTGTGTTATTATTTCCACATAGGAATTCATGACAAAACATTTCCATTGTAATCTGTTAATGTATTAAATAAAATTGTTTCATGACTCATTATTACATTAATAAAGCAGGGCTTTGATGGTTTATATGCACTTAGTACTCATGAGAATCTTGGTAAAGTGGGCCCTTAAAATGTTGGTGTGTCCCAGGAATTTTTAAAAACAAATCTTAATTGGGGCGCCGTAGAGGTTAGAATGTCGGGCCCTCAATCAAGAGAACCCGGGTTCGAATCCTCTTGTTACCATTTCAAAGCTTTGGAAATTTTGCTCATCCCGCGTTGCCACAGTTCACTCAGCTGTATAACTGAGTACCTGGGTACAGACAGAGGTGGATATGTGAACAGATAGTTTTCGTGCAGTATGTGTAGTGTGGTTGAATGCTTCCCAGAGAAGTCGAGATGGCGTTGGACTGAACTAGTCTCTCAGGGGTTGAAGTGTAAAGCGCTTTGAATGGTCCTAAGGGTTGGATACCGCACTATATAAGAACATACCTTTACCTTTAATTAATATAAACTGTTTTGAAGGAGATAAAAATAGCATGCATATGGGTACTGAACTTTGCACTGTTCCTAATACAACTACCCACGAGAACTTGCTGAACTACAAACTATCACTATCTTTAAGAAGAAGAATTCTATTACTCAAAATTGTAAAAAAAAATTTATATGTTGCAGTGTGTATATATGCACATATTATGCCAGTCAGTATGAATTTACTCACATATTATATATACAAAATTATGCAAAAGTATATATGTCATCATACATACAAACATGTTTTACACATATACATGCATAGACATCCCATATTAATAACCACGTGTTGTCATATAAACCAGTAAAAATGATATCATTTGTGAGCACTAATTAAATCATTAATGCAACTAATGTACATAAAGAAGAAAAAACCTGTAAAATACATACTTTAAGGTGATGTCATCGACTAGCATGTCACATGACTGTCTTTCAGAGCCGATTCAGTCGCGATGTGCGGTACTTCGTTATAGCAAGTTACTTGACAGCCAAGTTCTCGAGCGACTACTGGCTGTGTGTGAGAAAGAGGCCGTCATCTACACAGACGAAGGAATTGAGGCTATAATCTTCACTGCCCAGGGTGACATGAGACAGGTACACTGTTCTTAAACCATGTGTAGCATGTTATGGCTTTCTAATTGGTTGATTTAATTTGGATCAAAATGTGTTGGTCAGCAGGAATAATGTTGCAGCCGGAATAAAATCTTGTTTCCTTTGTGAAAAATGTAATATTGTGGTTGTTAGTTTCCATATGACACAGTAGATGGCACCATTGTTGTTGTTTCACTATGTGGTAGATGTCGTTAGTCACAAGAGTAGATAAATTTATTAAAACCAACGTAGACAATGAATGAAACTGTCCAAAGTTTTGAAAGAGTGTTGTATTTTAAACTTTGGAGTGAACAGCCACAGATTATGCAAACCTTCACAAAGTTGGCAGAACAACTGAGGGACGCCATGATTAAGTAAATTAACATAGCTTACTATGTTATCAAGAGGCGTCACCCATTTACACTCAGGGTATATTCATAGACAACATAGTAAGCTATGTTAATTAACTAACTCAGGGTATATTCATAGACAATCTTCACTTCTGGAGTTGAACGAGAAGAGTCACTGGTGCAGCTTTTCGACCATTTTCAGCCTCTCGTCACTGTTACAGTGGCTGAGATGAAGGCCAACTTTATGGATTATAAAGTCTTTGCACGCCACAGAGAAGGATATTGGATTCAAGACATCTTGTGCTTGATCTTGCACAATCACATTTTCCGTGTACTACCAGTCAACACAGCTGTACTTGAGCATGGATTTTCTACAATGAAGTGCATCAAGAATGATTGGAGGTCGTTACATGCTACATTGAAGGTCAACACCCTGACCACTTCAGGACCTGCAGTGGACCGCTGGTATTCATTGGGTCCATGAGCTAGGAGACCAGGGTTCAACCCATGTGACCAGCACCAGCATTCACAACTCGATGATGTTGAAATGGACTGAGACCTGGGGAGTGTCTCTTAACCACTGAAGCAATTATAAATCTACACAAGATTGGTTTCAGGATTATTAAAGATATGGTGCAACGACACGATGACACATTTGTTTTTATTTGTATACAAACGCATGCTAATGCATCAATTTCATTAATGATTTCAGGGCAAGTAAAAATTCTGGTCGAACAAGTCAAATGTCAGGGTCAAACACGTTAATGTCAAGCCGTTACTCTTTTCTGTGACAGACACAAAGTTTTTATGAGATGATGGTTAAATCATTCCTTGTTCTGTAGGGCCTCAACAATTTGCAGTCAACATTTCAAGGTTTTGGAATGGTGAATGGTGAAAATGTCTTTAAGGTAAGTACATTTAAATTTTGTAATGCCAAAAATGTGTTATGTTTGTAATAATGCAAGAATGTATTTTTTTTAAATAGGCAATATTTACTTTTTATACAGCTTTTTCTTGAAAGAAAACCGCATAAATATATGTAAAATCTGTTGCCCAGTTCAAAAGGGAGGCCTTTATTAACAGAACTTCAGCCATCTATGCTCAAAACAAATAAATACTGCATGCGATATGAGAACACTGCATTAGTAATATTGTACCACTAAAAGTAATTTTATGGTAATATAGTTTAAACTTTATTGAAAGATGAGTATCTTCTGGAATGGGAATGAACCAAGGACACCTGTAGGGGAAACTGCTACCCTTGTGATTTGGCGTAGGTTTGCGATGAGCCTCACCCCCTGCTTGTGAAGGAGATGCTGCAGCACTGTGTGAACGCAGACATCGACGCCGCCTACAAGATCATGGCACATCTGTGGAAGCTTGGCTACTCGCCTGACGATATCATCTCCATCGTGTTTCGAGTCTGCAAGACACACAGCATGCCTGAATACATTAAACTAGAGTTCATTAAGGTCAGTCATGAAGGTTAAACTTGTGTTCATTAAGGTCAGTTGCTGAGGTCAGTTAGAATTTGTCTTTTGAAGGCACATGGTCAGACACATGGTCAGACACAGTCAGGTTTTTATTATAGTAAAGTCAGGTTTGTCAGTATAAACTATGTCTGTTCTGAAATCTTCACTTTTAATGATCCACAAATACTTTGACTGTTACTTGTTTAATTTCAATGTTTTGTGGCAAATGTCAAGTTTACAGTGTTAACGTATAGAAATGTACAAGTTCCGTGGTATGATATCAGTGGTATTACTGATATCAGTGGTATCAATTATATCAGTATTAATTTCCCTGACAATAAGATAACAAATTGTTGATATTCCGATCGTAAATCATGCAGTGCTCACTCTGAGCACACAGACAGTTTTGTGGTATGACTACAGTTTTGTGGTATTATGACTATAATTTTGTGGTATGATGACTACAGTTTTGTGTTATGATGACTACAGTTTTGTGGTATGATGACTACAGTTTTGTGATGACTACAATTCTATGTGGCAAATACAAACTTGCCAAAGTTACACACTGGTTAATATAACATTTCATGTAGCGGGGGAGGGGGAGTATGGTTTCACGTAGTGTTGTACGTTGATGTTTGAGATCACCCCTTGTGTTGAACTGGGGCACATTTCAAGCACTGACCAGGACCTTGTGTGCTTTAATTGACAGGAGATTGGCTACACCCACATGCGGCTAGTGGAGGGCGTCCAGTCGTTGCTGCAGCTATCTGGTCTTCTCTCCAGGCTCTGTCGCAAGTCTGCTGCCCCGTCCAGTGTACAACACTGAGTGGTCAGTATCACTGACCAGTAGTGGACACATGTACGGTGACTGACCAACAGTGCATATACTCATACCCATAGTGTACATTGTCACTGGTAGATATCCAGTAGGATTGTCAGATAACATGTGTGCATGCGATATGTATGTCGTATTGAACCCTCTAAATGGCGATGTTAAAATGTCTAGTGTTAACAACACTATATGTTTGGCACATGTTAAATGTTCAGAACACATCCTGTATAGTTAACTATAGCACAGATAAAATACTTGCATTGTCACAATTTATTAAAACTATTTAGCAGCTTTACATTCTTACTAGTCACCAGTCTTGTTTTATTTTCAGTCCAGAGAATTTCAACACTTCAGCATTCAATTATTTGTTGGCGATTAATGCACTGGAAATAACACATGCAACAGGAATGAAAAGTAGGAATGGAAAGAACTGTGCTGAAATTGAATTTCATTTGACAGAGATGTGGCATTTTGGGGAACCGTATTTACCAAAGACATATTGTTGTCCTTTCAAACCAGTTATCTGCCAAGGCTTGACCATGCATCATGTAACAACTGGAAGCAGTAGTGATTCTAACAAAGAACACTCAAGTCTTTTGTAGTAAAAACATTTTATTGTGTGTGAGAAATGCATATCTGCAGGTGTACATCCGTGTCTGCCAGGTAGATGGCTGGTGAGATAGCAGCGCCAGGCTACAGGGTTAGTGGTACAGTGCAGGCTTCACAGACAGCCACAGTGAAGACAGTTTATAGGGAATGGAAACCACCATTCAGATCTATACCTTCTGAAGTTTAAGTTGGGGATGTGTGTAATGCATTTTAGCAACAAAGTCTTCACAATACCTTTAACATCCCTGGATGAAATAACAATCTGCGAATATATTCTTCCTTTGAAAAAACCTGCGTTGTGCTATTTTTGTGACACTAACCAGTGAAATTATGGGCATAACTATCAAGAAAGTGGGGCAGTTGTACAGGTAGGAATGAATAACTTATTGATGTGACAAATCACTGTTTTACCAAGACTTTCATATCCAAAATATTATTGCACTTTCTGACTTTTATTTACAAAGTAAAACTTTAACACCAGAAATCATTCGGTCAACAATCAGTGGAACAGACAGAACAATGCCTCCAGTATTCGCTGTAGACAGTTTCCACTGTTTCATTCACAAAATAATATGGTGAAGCTTGAAAATAATAACTGAAACATTATTAAAAAAAAATTCTCAGAATAGTTTGTTTTCGTGATCAGCACTTCTTTCAACATATCCGTAAGGTTTGTTTACCTGTGGAGCTGTCACCACCTGGCCAAGGTGGCTTCATCAGTACTTATGATGATGACATCCTGGTAGGATGACATCATCGTAGCAGGACGACAACGGCAGCAATCACCTGAGGGAACTACGAACTTCCACATGTCTACGGTGACATGTTGAAAGAAGTGTTTAATCACCAATAACTCAAACATTTTATCAAGTTGCAAGTGTCTCAACTTGCTAAGATGTATGTGGCAGACATTTAGAACATAACATTCAACGTCGTCATGTCATCAGATCACATCAACAAAACGTAACATTAGAATACATCAGTTTAACTAACAATAATTACATAGCACACTTGGTTATACAGTGTTTCCCATAATATTCAACAAGTGCTCCTACACGGCTGTCTTGTGTATATACAATGACTAGATATAATAGTTACATAAGCAGTAATCACAACACGAGTTAGAAATCAATTGACCTGATTTTTATACAACCGAAACATTGTCCTGGATACTGTCGTCATGGCACGAGTTCCAGGCAAGTATACAAATTGATTGGTTCTGATTCTCTTGTATACAGCAGTATACAGCAGGCAGCAAGGCCACTACCTACACAATTGTTACACATAAGAGAAAATCTACCGAGATTCACCTTCGAACCAAATTTTCTTACAACACAATTATTTATCTTGCTCATGCCTTCAGCAATCTGATTGCTTCTCCCCACGAAGCAGACTGTCCCTTATGTAGCCGTAACCACGGTAACCCCTTATCTCAATTCATAACTGGTATTGTCTTTCTTACCTAGAGGGCCTACTTTATCCATCTAACCATTGCTTTCACTATCAATCACCCTGGCTCCCTCCCTATCAATCACCCTGGCTCCCTCCCTATCAATCACCCTGGCTCCCTCCCTATCAATCATGCAGTTGTTTCTCTACCCATCATGATCTGTGATTTCATTGCTGGTGATGACCAATGATTGTTGAAACTTAGAATTGAGTGAGATAAGCAGTTGTGTTGTAAGAATTAGTTCATTCATTTATTCACTGGATTATCTCCCAATTTGACAAACATTTTCACCAATAATGGCAATATGACAGTCGTGGAAAATGTTCAGCACATTTCGAGGAGTCAGCTCAGCTCAGTAGATCAAGACATGTTATGCAAAGTAACACCCCCAAAGTAACACTCCCAAAGAATTGGCTAACTCAGAAATTTCAATACACAAAACTGTCGGCAGACCTGAGCTTTTCAAACCTGCCGAAACCTTGTTCCTGTGCAAGTACTGGGGTACTGGGTGCCCAGCATTCCCATTTCAACAAATTCAAAATTGTTCTAATAATTGTGGAGATTTCTGGCAATTCACCAATACAAAATTATTCTGCGGTAGAAGTCTACATGTCAATGACCTGGTGGGGATCTGGCTGTGGTACATTGGGTCACATCATACTATAATCAGATTGACGAAATCAGTGAATTTTATTAAGTAATGTTGAAAGTTGGCAGTGGGTAATTTGCATTAACTTAGATAGCACTACGTAAAAAATTTATATTCGTATATTTTGTTTAAATATTTCTATTTATATATTTCAAAATTCCTATATTTCCTATACATTTTAAACCAAAAGTGGATCAGCATGCTGCAGTCGTCATTAACTGCGGTCCAAGGCCCAGGTAGAAAGCTCAAGTCTGTCGAACATTTCATGTTAGAAAAAAAAATTTAAGACATCCATACGTGCCAACTCTTGGCTTTACCAGCAGCTCTTACGGATTTATTTTTAAGTCTGATGGTCTTACAGGCATAGGAGACATTCTGTACATTTTGAACAAGGCTTTTTGTATTATGGGATACGGCCTGTGTTTGTAAAATAGCTGCGAATAATAGAACATCGGTTCAAGGCACGTTGAAAGAGCAATTCTCTCGAATGTTCTCTCTGTGTGCAGTCAGCTGTGCCAAAGTCTTGCGAGATCTAATCAACATATCCCAGTTTGCACGACAAACTCTTTTTCAACATGTGTCAAACCAGAGGATGTAGATAATCATACAAGTTTATTTGCTGTCTGACAGATTACTGTTACCAGTCTTACAGGTGTGCTCCACTGAGGGTGGCCACCAGTCTTACAGGTGTGCTCCACTGAGGGTGGCCACCAGTCTTACAGGTGTGCTCCACTGAGGGTTGACACCAGTCTTACAGGTGTGCTCCACTGAGGGTTGACACCAGTCTTACAGGTGTGCTTCACTGAGGGTTGACACCAGTCTTACAGGTGTGCTCCACTGAGGGTTGACACCAGTCTTACAGGTGTGCTCCTCTGAGGGTTGACACCAGTCTTACAGGTGTGCTCCTCTGAGGGTTGGCACCAGTCTTACAGGTGTGCTCCACTGAGGATGGCCACCAGTCTTACAGGTGTGCTCCACTGAGGGTTGGCACCAGTCTTACAGGTGTGCTTCACTGAAGGTTGCCACCAGTCTTACAGGTGTGCTCCACTGAGGATGGCCACCAGTCTTACAGGTGTGCTCCACTGAGGGTTGGCACCAGTCTTACAGGTGTGCACCACTCAGGGTTGGCACCAGTCTTACAGGTGTGCACCACTCAGGGTTGGCACCAGTCTTACAGGTGTGCACCACTCAGGGTTGGCACCAGTCTTACAGGTGTGCACCACTCAGGGTTGGCACCAGTCTTACAGGTGTGCTCCACTCAGGGTTGGCACCAGTCTTACAGGTGTGCTCCACTCAGGGTTGGCACCAGTCTTACAGGTGTGCTCCACTCAGGGATGGCACCAGTCTTACAGGTGTGCTCCACTCAGGGTTGGCACCAGTCTTACAGGTGTGCTCCACTCAGGGTTGGCACCAGTCTTACAGGTGTGCACCACTCAGGGTTGGCACCAGTCTTACAGGTGTGCACCACTCAGGGTTGGCACCAGTCTTACAGGTGTGCACCACTCAGGGTTGGCACCAGTCTTACAGGTGTGCACCACTCAGGGTTGGCACCAGACTTACAGGTGTGCACCACTCAGGGTTGGCACCAGTCTTACAGGTGTGCACCACTCAGGGTTGGCACCAGTCTTACAGGTGTGCACCACTCAGGGTTGGCACCAGTCTTACAGGTGTGCACCACTCAGGGTTGGCACCAGTCTTACAGGTGTGCACCATTCAGGGTTGGCACCAGTCTTACAGGTGTGCACCACTCAGGGTTGGCACCAGTCTTACAGGTGTGCACCACTCAGGGTTGGCACCAGTCTTACAGGTGTGCACCACTCAGGGTTGCAGCTTCTACTGATTGTTGTTACAAAGTAATACAAATCACACAGCAGATCTTGTACAAAGAGGTCAGTAACAGTGGACAAGGTCAGTAACAATGGACAAGGTCAGTAACAGTGGGTCAGTAACAGTGGACAACTACCCACAGGATGCTTGATGACAATAAAACCAACCTCCAAGCTCCAACACTGGTTTATGCAGGTTTCATTGCACAGCTTGAACAACATGGTGCATTTTATTTGTACACATGTACACACGTGTACGACACAATGAGTATTCTACGTTTAGTTTCATAAATATGTGTGTGCAATAATGAGTGCAATAATGAGTGCTTGCTGGTTAATTACAATACCTGGTCAACTGGAATAAAATAATATACATATACATTCCCAGAAGATATATATATACATTCCCAGAAGATATATATATACATTCCCAGAAGATACACAGACCAACTATGTACATAGTGCAGCACTTGGCAGACTGTGGCTGCTACTTTAAGTTTAAGCTCTGGTTGCGTGGATAACACGTTTTAGTTTACCATTCTAACTGTACACAGTATAACCAGAAATGGAATAACCTGTGTAAATATTTGCAAAACAAATTATTTGTGATTCTGAGCACATTTTCTCAGAGTACAATATATTGTATCTCATGTGATGGAGTCGTCTGCCATGAGCAGCGTCTATGTCTGCATAAGCACCATCTGGACTTGTTAACTCCTCTAGCATGTGAGAAGAAAGCAGGGAATATATTCTTTGGATGTGACAGTAAAAAAGAGGGCCCTTCCACCTGTATTTATGCTATGGGAAGTAAACGATCCCAGTCAGGGGTATATATGTAGCCAGTCAAGGGGTATATATGTAGCCAGTCAAGGGGTATATATGTAGCCAGTCAAGGGGTATATATGTAGCCAGTCAGGGGGTATATATGTAGCCAGTCTAGTCGTAATGCAAAATACACATGTAAACGACAGAATAAGCATGCAATGGGTACTTGGAATGTCAACCCACACCTTCAGGGGTGGTAACTAGAAATGTTACATTAGTTCATAGGTGTCAGAAGCATATGAACACCTCCAAACGACAACATATTTGGAACAAAGTCCTAATCCCCTTTCTGTTCCAAGGTCTGGAGTAACTACATGTTCTTAGTTGCATAGCTACCATAGCTACCATAGCTACCAGCCCTCCGTCATTCAATTTGAGCTACTCTGAATGGACACAGTTTAGATATATGGTACTACACAGTTTAGATATATGGTGCTACACAAGTGTTCTTTATGTACAATTATTATATTATGAGACAAAAAATTGTGTATCTGTAAAAGTAGGAAATTAACACAATGCTAAATTGGTTTTTAAATAATAGGATGTATCCAATTTTTAAAAACCAATTTAGCATTGTGAATAAAATTAGGTGTGATTATTTTGATGAGGTTTCAAAGCTTGCAGTAAGTTCAAACATTATTAATACGTAAATGATCAAAAGCTAAAACGGTTTTAGAACAGAATGGTCTGTTCAGTGCCTTCATCTGACTAAAAGAATACATGGGTCTGGACAGAGTTAGAACTTTAGATGGTGCACAAATTCTGCTACATTGAAGAACTCACTGGTAAACCCGCAACTGTTGCGTACTGTGGTATATCTGTATACTGGGGCAAAACGGTATTTAGGAGGGTAGGTACAAAACCCCCAAACTTCATCTATGGTGGGTGTAAATCTTGACATCCAGCATCAAGATCTGCCCAATAAATTGTTCTGTTGGTGGGGGGTCCAGGGTGGTCCAGAGGTGTCAGCCCCACCCCAGGTAAATACCCTGGAAGGGTCCATCTTACTTCTGCTGTTACATTTCACGCAGCGGAACGGAATGCTTTGACCTTGCTTTTGACCTCTGCTGTCGCCTTGGGGAACGCATGAATGTGACACTAGAGGGAACAGAAAGACAAGCCATGCAGCGGACAACAGCACCACAATGAGACAAATGCAATGAGACAAACACAATGAGACAAATGCAATGATACAAACACAATGAGACAAATGCAATGATAGAAACACAATGAGACAAATGCAATGATACAAAGATGATAAAACAACCACAATGAGACAAATATGATAACACTACCACAATGAGACAAACACAGCGAGACAAATACAATGAGACAAACGCGATGAGATAAATACAATGAGACAAACACGATGAGACAAACACAACAAAACAAAATCATGCAGAGATGCCAAGTCTCTTGCTTTTGGAAGATCTCATTCTTTTGCCAATTTTGTCTTACTACAGTATATATCCTACTTTATCAATAATCTCATTTTAACCAATCCCTGTCATAACGTTCTATACACAGTGGCTGGAGAATGCATAGAGTGACACCAAGACGCCTTCAGTTTTCAAATTCATTTCCTCCTAATTCTTTAACTTGGCATCTCTGAAAAGAACAACAGAACGACTTCAAGCAATTCATCGAGCTGACATCCTATACTGCAGATAGCGAAATTGTATTTTCTTTTGGCATAGACCAACTTGTAGCAAGAGCTATAAGACAGCAACTATCTATGCACAAAAACAAACAACAAGCAGCGCGGAACACCTAGAAAGATAGAGACAATGTCAATAGTTTGGCACATGCATGATGTAAAATAAACACTGTACAAACATTAGCTGCACAACATGTTTGTTCACTTTAACTGGAGAATAAATAAATGAAGAAAAACTGATGTAATAAGCAATATTTCAACTTGGCAACTGTGGCCGCCACAGACAGTCGTCCTCCTTGGAAAAGTTTATTCTAATCGATTACAACCAAATCAATGCAGACATAGTTCTTCACCTTCACATGTAACGTTAACAAACATATTCTGTATGTCAACTTTCACAATCCAACACCGACCACAAAGACAATAACCAAGGAGGAAACACAAACCTACATGACAGCAAGGAGGGGGTTTATAGGCAGACATGACAGGAACAATGTAAGGTAAAATAGGGTTAACTGTAACCATAGTAACATTCTGTTACTGGGGACATGGTAACATTTTGTTACTGGGGACACCGACTCAACAAAATGGGTAAACTAAACTGCAGCTCAATGAAATGAGAATGTGATACCAGATTTTTTGGCTCGAGGTTTATTGCACCAGGTTGCTTCGTACAATGTACCACTTCAGGCCTGTCAATAGTTTTATTGCACCAGGTTGCTTCGTACAATGTACCACTTCAGGCCTGTCAATAGTTTTATTGCACCAGGTTGCTTCGTACAATGTACCACTTCAGGCCTGTCAATAGTTTTATTGCACCAGGTTGCTTCGTACAATGTACCACTTCAGGCCTGTCAATAGTTTTATTGCACCATGTTGCTTCGTACAATGTACTGCTTCAGGCCTGTCAATAGTTTTTTGCACTGTCAATGGTTAGTCCCATACAACAGTCAATAAATATCTCCAACAGTTTCTCTCTGCCAACCATTTTTTTAAACTTGCAACTCACACAATGACTGATTTAAGAAGAAAATGACAGTCAACAGGTTAACAATAAGTTCTCACAAAATGACTTAGTAAGAACAAGAAGCATTACACATATTCTTTCTCAAAACATTTTCATTTGCATATACAGTGAAAAACTGTATCAGTGTAGGCAAATATCTGTACTCTCCATTCTCTGAATCTTAAAGGAAGCAACTAGCCAACGGTATGTAAGTGCTTGATATGTGTCTATGATTTGACATCGGGTATATATAAGGATCCTGTCTATCCGTCTGTGCGTGTGTTATATTATATATGCATATAATATAAATATAATTATATATATATATATATATATATATATATATATATATATATATATATATATATATATATATAGTTACAATTTTGTTAACTCAAAGTTAGACGGACCGGGGAACAGTGATAAAAAGGAGGCCGGGGGGGGGCAGCTCTTAGTCACCCATTAGTGTACCATAGTAACATGTAGTGGCGCAATGAAAAAATATGGAATAAAAAAATTTTACCAGTGGGGTCATGGCCAAATGCCCCCCTAAATATACCACTGCCAGGAAAACACTGAGTTACCCATGTGTTCAAATGAAGTCGAGTTTACACAAGGCAGGGCAGGCGCACGGGTCAAGTTAACACAGTTCTACAGCGTACATTATGGTAAGTAAATGTAATTTTATTATTTTTTAAGACTAACAATACCAACTAAGCTGTATCATATATATATATATATATATATATATATATATATATATATATATATATATATAGTATATTCTTACTAATCCCTTCACTAACAGTCACCTAAATAATATAAAGCAAATTTATTGTGACATGAATATATATATAAGCAGCAAGACTGATATAATATATATATATATATATATAAGACATTTATAATACTTACCAGTATATAACTAAACATACACTGTTCAAGAACCCAACGTACATTGATATCACGGCTCATTACAACAGGTTAGTTTCCTCTCCTTTTATGCAATGCAACAATTATTTGGGGCCCAGGACCCAGGAATGTCATAAGTTACTTCTTTCCTGGGGATATCCCAAATGACCTTTATGCTTTGGGGCGATTCAAGAGATAAAGCTTACAAATTCCTTTTGTATAAGTACTATCAACTCTATTGTACATCTATCTCAAAGATACCTTCAAACCACAAAAAAAGTAAGAAAATTCCCCCTTTTTATAGCTACACATTATTTTATGCGTTTATATACAAAGCTATAATTGCTAATTTTAACAGGTACAGGTATCCCGGGTATATATTACTTTATGTATGCATATCACACACTGTATTTTGTCATTTCTTATTCTGAATTCAATAGGTATGAATTAATTTATGTATTTATACCACACATTTTATTAAATTGTTTTATTTATAAATTGCCAATCTTATTACAGTTTTCCATATTAATTTATACCACAAATGTTGTCTTCGACATACAACTTGATTGATAGTGCTGGAGCTTAATGCAATTTAAGAACCTTAAATAAATAAATAAAAAATTTTTTAATATCTGTTTGCAGATAAACTGTCTGAGAAATGTTGATCTTGGCACCGACTACACCTGGTGTCAATATGAAAGCTGCCCCTGCAATTTGATTTTTCCCCTTGTTGCATTACAAACTTATTTAGCCAAAAATTTACCGTACCTAGTTTTGCCTATGACATTTGTACAAATGTGTTTTTTAGTTTTGAAAAACAATTGGACAAACTATTAAATTATTTTCGGTGAAGCAGAAAAAAAATCAATTAAAAAAGGGCAAAAGTGACCATGTGAAGCCCCTCGCTATATAGAGCCTACTGTAATACATAGGGCCTACTGTAATACATGGGGCTTACTGTAATACATGAGGCCTACTGTAATACATAGGGCCTACTGTAATACATAGGGCCTCCTATAATACATAGGGCCTACTGTAATACATAGGGCCTACTGTAATACATAGGGCCTACTGTAATACAAGGTTAGTCGCTATATAGGGCCTACTATAACACAAGGTTAGTCGCTATATAGGGCCTACTGTAATACATAGGGCCTCCTGTAATACGAGGTTAGTCGCTATATAGGGCCTACTGTAATACATAGGGCCTACTATAATACATAGGGCCTACTATAATACATAGGGCCTACTGTAATACAAGGTTAGTCGCTATATAGGGCCTACTGTAATACAAAGTTAGTCGCTATATAGGGCCTACTGTAATACATAGGGCCTCCTATAATACATAGGGCCTACTGTAATACAAGGTTAGTCGCTATATAGGGCCTACTGTAATACAAGGTTAGTCGCTATATAGGGCCTACTGTAATACAAGGTTAGTCGCTATATAGGGCCTACTGTAATACATAGGGCCTCCTGTAATACAAGGTTAGTCGCTATATAGGGCCTACTGTAATACATAGGGCCTACTGTAATACATAGGGCCTACTGTAATACAAGGTTAGTCGCTATATAGGGCCTACTGTAATACATAGGGCCTCCTGTAATACAAGGTTAGTCGCTATATAGGGCCTACTGTAATACATAGGGCCTACTATAATACATAGGGCCTACTGTAATACAATGTTAGTCGCTATATAGGGCCTACTGTAATACAAGGTTAGTCGCTATATAGGTCCTACTGTAATACATAGGGCCTCCTATAATACATAGGGCCTACTGTAATACAAGGTTAGTCGCTATATAGGGCCTACTGTAATACAAGGTTAGTCGCTATATAGGTCCTACTGTAATACATAGGGCCTCCTATAATACATAGGGCCTACTGTAATACAAGGTTAGTCGCTATATAGGGCCTACTGTAATACAAGGTTAGTCGCTATATAGGGCCTACTGTAATACATAGGGCCTACTATAATACAAGGTTAGTCGCTATATAGGGCCTACTGTAATACAAGGTTAGTCACTATATAGGGCCTACTGTAATACATAGGGCCTACTATAATACAAGGTTAGTCGCTATATAGGGCCTACTATAATACAAGGTTAGTCGCTATATAGGGCCTACTGTAATACATAGGGCCTACTGTAATACAAGGTTAGTCACTATATAGGGCCTACTTTAATACATAGGGCCTACTATAATACAAGGTTAGTCGCTATATAGGGCCTACTGTAATACATAGGGCCTACTGTAATACAAGGTTAGTCGCTATATAGGGCCTACTGTAATACAAGGTTAGTCACATTTTGTGAGTTACCTGATCTAACAATCAAATTTTATTCGTTCAATGATCTTAATAAGTATGCACGCTATTATTTAATTGACTGTCCATATTAAACTATTGATGTCCTACAGATTTATTTAATTGACTGTCCATATTAAACTATTGATGTCCTACAGATTTATTTAACTGACTGTCCATATTAAACTATTCATGCATTACAGATTTATTTAACTGACTGTCCATATTAAACTATTCATGCCCTACAAATTTAACATCAACAAACCTGATTTAGCACAGGTATCACATGACATGGCTGCTGATCACATGACCAGACACATGGCAGCGTGCCAAGATGGCTACTGATCACATGACCAGATACATGGCAGAGTGCCAAGATGGCTGCTGATCACATGACCAGACACATGGCTTTCCTAGTAGACAAAAGATTAAAGAAATTCAAGTCTTTGTTCTCAACCCGCCTCGTTCTGGCAGGAGTCTGCAACAGCGCCACTTTCCAGGCCATCCATGTCATCGAGATTTAGCTTCTCTAGAAAAGACTGAAACCTGGAAACAGAGAGTTGTGTGGTTACTGTTTCTGGGGACTGAATGCATATGTCTTGCAAATAACATTGTGGCTTCTTCAAATCTGCAATAGAATCTGAGAATGGGCTAAAGGTTTGTCTGAATGCAAACTGAATGGGTGGGATTCAACATTTCAAACGATTCACAGAATATTGTGGACATCACTGTTCATGACCAACCATTTGCATATTTGAAGAAAAGAACCTAACTGCTCTGAACATTAGGATTCTGGGGAAAAAATTGTCAGACTTCAGACACATTATGCGAGCAAAAAACCCTGGAAAATTCGTTCATGTTAGGCACGGTGGAAGGAACACGGAAGAGCCCGGTCCAAGGGGGATGGGAAGAGCCCGGTCCAAGGGGGATGGGAAGAGCCCGGTCCAAGGGGGATGGGAAGAGCCCAGTCCAAGGGGGATGGGAAGAGCCCGGTCCAAGAGGGATGGGAAGAGCCCGGTCCAAGGGGGATGGACCAGGCAAAGGATTCAACTGGACCGTCACTGGCTGAACTGAGAGAGGCGGTGCAGGATCGAGACAGATGGTGGAAGCTGATCTTGTGAGTCATGAAACGTCAGTTATGACTTCACAGCACATGAGAAGTACATCCTAATCAGCCTGTAGGTGGCAGTACAATCAGACTTACACTTCACAGCACATGAGAAGTACATCCTAATCAGCCTGTAGGTGGCAGTACAATCAGACTTACACTTCACGGCACATGAGAAGTACATCCTAATCAGCCTGTAGGTGGCAGTACAATCAGACTTACACTTCACGGCACATGAGAAGTACATCCTAATCAGCCTGTAGGTGGCAGTACAATCAGACTTACACTTCACGGCACATGAGAAGTACATCCTAATCAGCCTGTAGGTGGCAGTACAATCAAACTTACACTTCACGGCACATGAGAAGTACATCCTAATTAGCCTGTAGGTGGCAGTACAATCAGACTTACAGTCGGCGGATCAGCGATTCCTCGGGGCAGAGTTTATCGCGCGGCTCCTTGTTGATAGGGCCTTGCACCGGAATGTCATAGTCGCATATACGTTTTTCTTCCTCTGCTTCTGCTACATCCCTGAAGGTCAAAGGTCATTCAGTACAGTCACAGTTCATTGCACATCACCTCAGTGTTTATGAAAACAGCTTGTAGATACATACATTTTGAGGAACCATTTCAAACTGGTATTCTCAGGAAAGTCTTACAATGTTACATCCTTCATCAGTTACCATTACATGTGTATTGTGATTACATCCTTCATCAGTTACCATTACATGTGTATTGTGATTACATCCTTCATCAGTTACCATTACATGTGTATTGTGATTACATCCTTCATCAGCTACCATTACATGTGTACTGTGATTACATCCTTCATCAGTTACCATTACATGTGTATTGTGATTACATCCTTCATCAGTTACCATTACATGTGTATTGTGATTACATCCTTCATCAGTTACCATTACATGTGTATTGTGATTACATCCTTCATCAATTACCATTACATGTGTATTTTGATTACATTCTTCATCAGTTACCATTACATGTGTATTGTGATTGTGAAGCACAAAGTATTCCGTGGCTAACTTAGAACCAAAAGATTCAGATAAGATAAGAGATTACTCTCTACACCTCTAATTTATCCTCGCCTCCAGTTAAACTTGGTGAGACGATGGGAGGCCTCCACTCTCCTATCCTCTCTCCCTTTCCCAATGCTCTTCCACACTTATTTCTCCCTGCACCTCTTTCCTTTCCCTCTTTTATTGTCCCTCTGACCCAGACCATAACAGTTCCCACTCTCCTCCCTAACACTTTCCCTCCTCCAGCCCATTCCTTCCCTTACCCTTCGCCTCCTTCCTCTTTCCCGGCCGCAGCCTCAGGCTTGTACTGATGGAGTTCCTCCTCAACCTCCAAGAGCTTTGTCTTCAGTTCATTCCTCTCCTGCAACACGTCCCGCAGTTCACTCAGGGTGAAACGGGGTCGGTTGGGGTCGGTCAGGTCAACCACCATCTTTCCCTCGAGACTCAGTCGCTCCTCCAGCTTTTCCATGTTGTCACCAGGTGTCGCCTTCAGTGCAACAAGCAGAGTTAAATCACAGTTGTGTGCATTTACTTGTTGAATCAGTTCAAATGACACCTCTTTTGTGTAATTATGTAGAAATTTTTTTTAGTTAAGCCTTGGCTTAATTTGGGAAAATGATAATGATAAATTAAAACCAAAGTTAAATACATATTCACCAAAACGTTGCAAAAACATGATGTCCACGCTCTCACCTTATGACTATTTATGGTAACTTTAGGGCAGTGAAAAGAAAGCCCTATGTGGATGACTGGGTGAATACCGTATATGACAGTTGTGGACACTGGACACTTTAATAGTTTCTGGAACGCTCCATGTGAAAAATAACTAATGAATTCACATGATTTTTAGAGGTAGATCCTAGATTTGGAATCAGGGAAGACCAAGAAATGTAACGAATAACATAAAACAAATACATTACCCAATTTTACCCTTCACATTAACAGCTGAATTTGTAGACTCTGTTTTGATCGACTCACATGGAACCCACAGGTGTCATCCACTATTGGTGTTTTGATCGACTCACATGGAACCCACAGGTGTCATCCACTATTGGTATAAAATTTAATGGAAATGTTGGAATTCAGAAGTAAAAATATAGGAATAACACCTTACGACAGTCAGACTGTGGTTTGATATGACTCGCACTGTACGACAGTCAGACTGTGGTTTGATATGACTCGCACTGTACCACAGTCAGATCCATAGCCGCAGGTGGTCATTCATATGTAGATTTTGAAAACAAAAATTATTTTGTAGTGATGAATCAGAAGAAAGCTCAAAATCTCTACAATTATTAGGAAAATATAGGAATAAAAAAAATACATAGGAATGCTGAGCGCAAAAGGGGAAGGCTGAGAAACACCTGGTGGAGAGAAGTGGAAGCAGACATGGCAAAGGCAGGATGGCTATAGAGACAACTGGAGACTCTGGTGGAAGGGAGTCGTTGATGGCCTATGCTCCACCAGGAAGTGAAAAGACTGAAGTCATGTATTATAATAATAATATCTATTTTTATATAGCACCATATCCATAAACGTTTCACTGGTATACATAAAACTAATACATAAATAGTACAAATAAAAACAAATTTGAATATAAGAATAACTAAATTAAGACAACACAGCTGTATAAACATCAGTAGAATAAAGCAAGTTAGCTTAAATGTTCAAATAAATACATTAGCTAATTAAGATAAATATCAATAAACTAAAACAAGTTTAATTAATCTACAAAATGATTTTTAAAATTATTAATCTACAAAATAAATTAGAAGAAAAAAGAAACAAACAAGAACAAGTTAAAACTGAACAATAATTAATAAATAAAAATAAATGTATATATACACAGGTGTACAGTGTTGATGAACTGACCGGCGGGGGTGGACTGGGGTCAGTGTCCTGATCCTTGAGGAGGTGGCTGATGTGCAAGATCTGGTTCTCCTTCTCCGTCAGCTGACTCTGTAGCTCCGCCTTGTCCGCCATCAGGTGATCCGCCTGCAGACGCGTCACCGTCGTCTTGCGCCGGCAGCTCGCATTCAACTGCACCAGTCTCTGAACCTCCGACTGCAACTGTGTCAAGGTCATCTTCATTAGCAACAGCGACTGCAATTGTGCAAAGGTCGTCAGCATTAGCAGCAGAGACAGCAACTGTGTCAAGGTCATCTCATTTAGCAACAGAGAATGCAAATGTGTCAAGGTCATCTTAGTTAGCAACAGAGACTGCAAATGTGTCAAGGCTGTCTGTTAGCAACAGAGATTGCAACTGTGTCAAGGTCATCTCTATTAGTAACAGAGACTGCAACTGTGTCAAAGTCGTCTCCATTAGCAAAAAGATACTGCATCTCAGTTAACAACAGAGACAAACTGGTGAATGGTTATCAGCCCAATAGGTTTATACTTTTCTGGTAGCCACCTCATCTTTATTGCATTTTGTTTCCTGCACGTTGTACACGAGGAAATATAATATAGCTTAATAGCACAAGTCTAATGTTGTAGCCACAAAAATAGGCTTTAAATGGAATTCAATTTCAAGTATTTTAAATTACTTGAAATTAATTTCCATTTATATATACTAAACGTGTGTGTGTATACCAACTTTGGTGTAGTCCATCTGGTGATTTTTCCTTGAACTAAAATGTCAGGTTGATTTATTTGTTCAATTGGAAATAAGTAGATTTTCAAAACTTTGGATGCATTGATACAACCCCTTAGTTAAATTATTTAAGTGAATCTGTTATAAAATGCAACATGTTGCTTTAAACCATAGTTCATAGTTCATAGGACTGAAGATTCCTCAGAGGTATGCGTAGATTTATTAGTGTTATAAAGAACATCGTGGATTATTATCTTTGCCTTTTTTGACCAATAAACAGCTAATGAAGACATTGAAGCAATCTAGAGTACCCGGGGGATTATACAGAGAAACCTATAAGAACCCTATAAGGGAACAGGTCAACGAGATACTACATTACTGGCTCAGTCTCTCAATGGTCTGGTGCTTGCCTCTTGACCACTGCCCGACCACTGCCTGACCGTTGTCTGACCTCTGTCCGACTGCTGCCCGACCACTGCCCATAGTAGTTCTACAGTACCCCCAGCAGATTTACCTGTTGAAACGTGGATTTGTCAGTTTATATTATAAATAATGCAAATAACATATTATATTTTATTGATTAATTATAGTGAATAATTGAAGTTAAAAAGCTACATGATGTAATTGAAAAAAAATTAAAATACAATTACATTATCACCATTTCCAATTACTTTTAAAAACAAAATACCAATTCCAATTTACAGAATTGGTATTTAAATTCCAATTCCAATGTAACTGACCCCAAGTGAGGTCTGTACAAAATTCAACTAACATCTGGTGATGATCGGAGCTTCATATAATACTGTCTGCAGTTCTGCATTAGTTCATAATGTGCTCAAATTTACCTCAGTTTTCACACCTTACACTTTGTTCTAGAACTGGACAGAGTCCAGTGTTGGACTCTGACTTAGACACACACTGACCAGTCCTCTAATAAAACATTTGGACAATGTCCAAGAGCAAATATACAGAGCACTTGACCAGTCTGCCCAGAATTATGTGTCTGTTGAGTTTTATTGCTAAAGGTACAAATGCTCGCTGTTTTATTCTTAAGATCATCTTATAAACAACATCAGATTTATTATTCTATTCTATCACCTAGAATGCCAAAATGTTTTAATACACCTCAATTTCTTAATATAGTTTGATTGCTTATGAATATTGCTCCTGCTACTCAGCGTACAACATGGTGTACAGGGCAAGACACTCAAATTAAACGGATAATGGTAAAATACTATAAAACAGTGTTGTTCATTAAAACACAATACACCACAGTGTGTTAGAATTTATACAGATTATACTATACAGTGTGATTTTACAATAAAAGCAATCAGACTTTGTACTCTAAGAAATCATAGATTTTACAATAAAAGCAAACAGACTTTGTACTCTAAGAAATCATAGATTTTACAATAAAAGCAATCAGACTTTCTACTCTAAGAAATCATAGATTTTACAATAAAAGCAATCAGACTTTCTACTCTAAGAAATCATAGATTTTACAACAAAAGCAATCAGACTTTCTACTCTAAGAAATCATAGATTTTACAACAAAAGCAATCAGACTTTCTACTCTAAGAAATCATAGATTTTACAATAAAAGCAATCAGGCTTTCTACTCTAAGAAATCATAGATTTTACAATAAAAGCAATCAGGCTTTCTACTCTAAG
Organism: Lamellibrachia satsuma; assembly: GCA_033239005.1. Taxonomy (NCBI): domain Eukaryota; kingdom Metazoa; phylum Annelida; class Polychaeta; order Sabellida; family Siboglinidae; genus Lamellibrachia; species Lamellibrachia satsuma. The sequence goes on along the minus strand of BSQZ01000038.1, from coordinate 6,457,082 downwards.
AAATCATAGATTTTACAATAAAAGCAATCAGGCTTTCTACTCTAAGAAATCATAGATTTTACAATAAAAGCAATCAGACTTTCTACTCTAAGAAATAATAGATTTTACAACAAAAGCAATCAGACTTTCTACTCTAAGAAATCATAGATTTTACAACAAAAGCAATCAGACTTTCTACTCTAAGAAATCATAGATTTTACAACAAAAGCAATCAGGCTTTCTACTCTAAGAAATCATAGATTTTACAACAAAAGCAATCAGGCTTTCTACTCTAAGAAATCATAGATTTTACAACAAAAGCAATCAGACTTTCTACTCTAAGAAATCATAGATTTTACAACAAAAGCAATCAGACTTTCTACTCTAAGAAATCATAGATTTTACAACAAAAGCAATCAGACTTTCTACTCTAAGAAATCATAGATTTTACAACAAAAGCAATCAGACTTTCTACTCTAAGAAATCATAGATTTTACAACAAAAGCAATCAGACTTTCTACTCTAAGAAATCATAGATTTTACAATAAAAGCAATCAGACTTTCTACTCTAAGAAATCATAGATTTTACAACAAAAGCAATCAGACTTTCTACTCTAAGAAATCATAGATTTTACAACAAAAGCAATCAGACTTTCTACTCTAAGAAATCATAGACTAAAATTTTCACCAAACTTACATTTAACAATTCTATCTTGATTTTTAATTTCAATAAAAGGGGTTCCAGAAATGGCACGTTTCATAAAACAGGTAAATTATTTGGAAACTAAATTTGACACCATAACATAGCACATATTTAATCATGTGCATTAAAATATCTTGCTTGTATATCATTATGCAAGTATATTTTAGAATAACAATGCAATTGTACTTAACAAATCTGTGATGAAATAATGACTAATAAGCAAATTATTATTTTTTTTTAAATAAGTTTATTTAAGCTTTCCTTTAAACTTTTCTTCCTTTTTAATATTCTATTATAGTCTACTCATCTACTGCATGTCATTATCCGTGTGGCTGGCAGCTGCTGCTTAAAATGTTTTAGAAGGGGACCAAATAAAAACATTTTGGCATTCCAAATGTTTGATATTACATCTAATATATTGAGATGGATAACAATTTAACTTATGTGGTAGACAACGATGGTAGTGGTGGTGGTGGTGGTAGACAATGGTGGTGGTGGTGGTGGTGGTGGTGGTGGTGGTGGTAGGCAATGGTGGTAGTGGTGATGGTAGATAATGGTGGTGGTGGTAGACAATGGTGGTGGAGGTGGTGGTAGACAATGGTGGTGGTGGTGGTGGTAGGCAATGGTGGTGGTGGTGGTGGTGGTGGTGGTGGTGGTGGTAGGCAATGGTGGTAGTGGTGATGGTAGATAATGGTGGTGGTGGTAGACAATGGTGGTGGAGGTGGTGGTAGATAATGGTGGTGGTGGTGGTAGACAATGGTGGTGGTGGTGGTGGTGGTGGTGGGCAATGGTGGTAGTGGTGATGGTAGATAATGGTGGTGGTGGTAGACAATGGTGGTGGAGGTGGTGGTAGACAATGGTGGTGGTGGTGGTGGTAGGCAATGGTGGTGGTGGTGGTGGTGGTGGTAGATAATGGTGGTGGTGGTGGTGGTAGACAATGGTGGTGGTGGTGGTGGTAGGCAATGGTGGTAGTGGTGATGGTAGATAATGGTGGTGGTGGTAGATAATGGTGGTAGTGGTGATGGTAGATAATGGTGGTGGTGGTAGACAATGGTGGTGGAGGTTGTGGTAGATAATGGTTGTGGTGTTGGTGGTAGGGAATGGTGGTGGTAGACAATGGTGGTAGTGGTGATAGTAGATAATGGTGGTGGTGGTAGACAATGGTGGTGGAGGTGGTGGTAGATAATGGTGGTGGTGGTGGTGGTAGAAGAGAATGGTGATGGTGGTAGACAATGGTGGTGGTGGTGATGGTAGACACTAGACAATGGTGGTGGTGGTGGTGGTGGTTGTCGTGGTAGATAATGGTGGTGGTAGCCAATGGTGGTGGTGGTGATAGATAATAGTGGTAATGGTGATAGACAATGGTGGTGCCCAGTGTTTTTCAGGCCTTTCATCAGACAAGTTGCCCATATGAAATCCCACTCAACCCATATAAGATTTATATGTAATATTTACTGACAAAGAAAGTTTTAGAATACTATATTTACTTTTCCAAAATTATGAAATTTGATTTATGGGTCAATATTGATTATTTCAGAGAACATAACTACAGAATTTAACACTTATTTAGATTTCCAGCACGTCTGAGAGAATGTATTCATTACCATATCCAATTTTCTGAAAATGCAATTGTAAATTTGTTCATGCCACATACATGGGCCAATGGTAAAATAAATAGTGAGCTTTCCCCACATGCTAATTTGTTTTCATAGTTTCCAATCCTTTCTACTGATTACCAATAAAACAGGTATTTGGATTTGGGATTACATAGGCAGATTCGGATTTCCTGGCAACATTTCTGTGTAGTTTGGCTGCAATTCCAGGAATTCTTGGCATAATGTCTAATATCAACAGAACAGCTTTAGGTTACCTGAAGGTCGGTTAGACTGCTTCTTCATTAACTATTTTCCAGGAATGGTTGTCAGAACAAATGTCATCATTATTCCACGTCACTGAAATGTCAGGGGGTTGACTTGATTAAATATTTGCCCAGTGGAATTCCCTCCTTTCAGGTTAATTAATGACTCCTCTGTAGCATACAAAGACCAACATTCCCCAAATGTAATGTCTAGGATTGTCCAATATTTGGAGATGGTCCTCCCAGGGGCCACTCAACACACTGCTAGAATACCTGGGGACAAATGGGGAATGTTTTGTATGTCCCATGCACACAGACTATAGGAGCGCACACAGTTTATATATGGTCACCATGTCATCATGGCTTCCTGTAATATATGGCAGGAAACAGTTGTGGTACATTTTATCCCAGCATGCAGTGCATGGCTACATGTCTATCATCTTTGTGTGTTGGGGGCTCGACTTACCTGCCACACAAAGCAGTTTGGCATAACTATGTTTTTTTTTACTGTTTCATAATATTCTAATTTCCCTTCCTAAATTTCTTTCAAACCCCCTCTGTGAGCCATTTATTTACTTGTTCAAACATCCCACCCTCTAGGAGCCATTTATTTATTTGTTCAAACACCCCACCCTCTAGGAGCCATTTATTTATTTGTTCAAACATCCCACCCTCTAGGAGCCATTTATTTATTTGTTCAAACACCCCACCCTCTAGGAGCTATTTATTTATTTGTTCAAACACCCCACCCTCTAGGAGCCATTTATTTATTGGTTCAAACACCCTCTAGGAGCCATTTATTTATTTGTTCAAACACCCTCTAGGAGCCATTTATTTATTTGTTCAAACACCCCACCCTCTAGGAGCCATTTATTTATTTGTTCAAACACCCCACCCTCTAGGAGCCATTTATTTATTTGTTCAAACACCCCACCCTCTAGGAGCCATTTATTTATTTGTTCAAACACCCTCTAGGAGCCATTTATTTATATGTTGATCAAACTAAGAAGCATCTCTCCTCTTGATCTGTCGAAGTCTGCTCCACCTTAGTCAAAATATAGCCGCCTAGGGCCTATGCCTAGCTTGGCGAAATCAAAATCAAAGACCTTTTAAAACCTTCCTTTGAAAACTGCCTCATGAACATGAACATGAGATCCAACTGAAGACTGTTTAACACTCGGCAAACACACACCTTGTAGCACACGGTTGACCATCATGTTGTTTATCATTCATTCATTTTAACTATTTCCAACACAGGGACAAAATCATAAGTGTTATGGTGGTATAATTAAACAAACGAGAACATTACACAAACTCAGATTATGTTCTTTACTTACATTAACTCATACACTTCAGTCCTGATCAGATCTGCCCAAATAATCAATCACTTGTGTCTGCCACTTTATCACTACAACTAATGTGTTTGGGTCACTGGGTTTGTTCACATGTTCGTAATCGACCATTAGTTGACAAATTGTTCACGGAAGCTGTGCACTATACTGCAAGGCCTCGGGGAGTTGGGTGATGCAGGCACTTCTGATGCATTAAGCCATCAGCCGGTCATCACGATGAACCCTCGAAGCAGTCTGGTCCCACCGCTAGACTGGTAATGCTCATTTCATGACTATCAATAATTAACGACCTACTAAAGCGAACACAAAGCCTTGACATAATAATAGTTCTAGAACTATGCCTTACAATGGTTTATAAAATATAAACATTGCCCAAAGTATTAGGCAATAGAAAATATCCTTAGAAATGTTGCTTTTTACTTTATAATAAAAAACTTCTATAAATTTAATAATCAGCACATAATCCCACAGAGAATATATCTGACATACATACATATCTGGCAATCTCCAGTATACATTTTATGTACATACAGAAATCTCATTTTAAAATAATTAATCAGTTGCAGCATTATTATCAGCTATAAATCACTCATGCATGCAATGCATATATATATATATATATATATATATATACACATATCGTATTTGATTTAGTAAGCGCACAACACGCTAAAAAAGACCAAAGAATATGTTCTTACAAGCGAACTCAAAATTTTTTTCTCTAGACAATAAGTCACATGTAGTTTAACACTAGTGGTGTCATTTGGTGACTAGTGTAGAACAACTGAAACGTGGTGCCATCTGTGTAACACCAGATGGCGACACTTCTCAGTTGTTCCACACTAGTCAAATTACAATACTCATGGATCCTGCTGACTAAAAATTGGGTGTACACTAATTAGGGCATGTACGCTTAATATGCATATTCATAATTTATGTGTGCATGTACACATGCATGCATATATATACACATATATACACATCCATAGTTTCGCGCATACATATACAGTCAAACCTGCTGAAGCGACCACCTGTCATTAATGACCACAGTCAACCCACTCCCAAAGTGCCACCTGTATTAAGATACAACCTGTACTAAGATACAGCCTTTATTAAGATACAGCCTTTACTAAGATACAGCCTGTACTAAGATACAGCCTATATTAAGATACAGCCTTTATTAAAATACAGCCTTTATTAAGATACAGCCTTTAATAAGATATAGCCTTTATTAAGATACAGCCTATATTAAGATATAGCCTGTACTAAGATACAGCCTTTATTAAGATACAGCCTTTAATAAGATACAGCCTTTATTAAGATACAGCCTATATTAAGATACAGCCTTTATTAAGATATAGCTTGTATTAAGATACAGCCTATATTAAGATACAGCCTTTAATAAGATACAGCCTTTAGTAAGATACAGCATGTACTAAGATACAGCCTATACTAAGATACAGCCTTTATTAACATACAGCCTTTATTAAGAGATCACCTGTATTAAGATACTGTCTGTATTAAGATACTGTCTGTATTTAGATACTGTCTGAAAACAACCTGTATTAAGATACTGCATTATTAAGAGACCATCTGCATTAAGATACAGGCTGTATTAAGATACAGGCTGTATTAAGATACAGCATTATTAAGAGACCGCCTGTATTAAGATACTGTCTGTATTAAGATACAGGCTGTATCAAGATACTGCATTATTAAGAGACCACGTGTATTAAGAGACCACCTGTTTTAAGATACTGGCTGTATAAAGAGATTGACAACTTACTGTTTCTAAAACAAAACTTAACTTGGGCAAACGTGCTTTCTCTGTCGCTGCGCCTACGGTCTCGAATGAACTCCCTGTCACTTTGAAAACATCTGAAACTACACCTATTTTCCGACAAAAATTCAAGACATTTATTCCAAATTGCATTTCCTCAGTAAATCTTTGGTTGTCCCTTGTTCTGATAATGACCTTTGCATGTCCCTGTTCACAATAATTGTGTTTTTGCTATGTTTAATGATTATGTTTCGTTGTGCCTCTGAGCTCAGGTTCCTGAGGATATAGGCGCCATAGAAATTAATTATTATTATTATTAAGTCTAAGATACAACCTGTATTAAGATATAGCCTGTATTAAGATACAACCTGTATTAAGATACAAACTGTATTAAGATACAACTTGTATTAAGATACAACCTGTATTAAGATATAGCCTGTATTAAGATACAACCTGTATTAAGATACAGCCTGTATTAAGATACAACCTTTATTAAGATACAACCTGTATTAAGATACAACCTGTATTAAGGTACAGCCTGTATTAAGACACAACCTGTATTAAGATACAGGCTATATTAAGATACCACTTGTATTAATATACAGCATGCATTAAGATACAACCTGTATTAACCTGTATTAAGATACAGCCTGTATTAAGAGACCACCTGTATTAAGAGACCACCTGTGTTAAGATACAGCCTGTATTAAGAGACCACCAGTATTAAAAGACAGCCTGTATTAACCGACCACTTCTACTAATAGACAACTTTTTGGTCATCTATTGGGTTGCTTAGTTTGACTGTACATGGTGTGGTCCCAATATCATTACGAAATACATACGGTAGACAGTGAGTGCTGAATCAATATTGCAGGGGTGGGCATATTTCATGTGACACGCTAATCCACAAGTTACATCAACACATAATATTGACATAGTATTAACTGTTCGTGTTCTGAATGACAGTGTGAGGATTAGTTCTATGATCTGCACTGATGGAGTAATGGCAAATGTATAGCAAATAATTATTGAACACAGAATAATTACTGTACAGTCAGTATCAACTGCATTCAAACACTCAACCTTGTTGTTATCATAAAGCATTAGATCGAGGAAATGAGAACAGAATGACTGGAGTTACATCGAACAATCAAAGAAACGGTGTACACAGACGTACGACTCAGCTGCTCATACAAACTGGCTGTCACGACTGCAAGATTGAACATTCAAGATTGAATCATAGATTGAATCAGACAGTTTTAATAACAAATAATGTCAACTGAGCTCTGTATCTACAACATCTGCAAGAAGCAAAGTAAATACTTTGGGTTCCAATTACTTTTATGTAAATGATACTAAATACATAATGGCTTATCAAAAAATGCAAACATTTGTCAGAATTCTTGTGGACACATTCATAGTTTCCTAAACTGACATTGAAGGTAAACCCTGTCTATGAATGTGAACATGACAGAGATACGTACGGCCTCCATATCAATATTGCTCTGTCGGTTCTCTCTCTGTAGACTTCGCAGTTGCTCTCGTTGTTTCTGTGCCGTTTCCTTCAGTTCGTTGATCAACACATACTGCTGCTCTTTCTCCTCGTCCTCTTCTTCTTCTGCACAATATATTATTATTTTCTTTATTAATAAACACACAAAAACCCATTCATAAATTAGAATAGTTACAATATAGAATACATAAATATATTAAATATAATTAATAAAAAGTTTAGTATTTGAATTATGTACACTTAATGATTAAAATTAAATAAAGATAATGTAATCTAGGATAAAATGCATACACAACACAGGCCTGTCATCAAGGCTCATAGTTTTTAAAAGGGAGGTTCGACCATACACAATTAGGCAGGATTTTGGAGATGATAGAACACCCCAAACCATGGGCATGTAATACATGCATGCCCATTGACTGTGTGCAAAGAACCCCCAAACTACGGGCATGTAATACATGCATGCCCATTGACTGTGTGCATAGAACCCCCCAAACCATGGGCATGTAATACATGCATGCCCATTGACTGTGTGCAAAGAACCCCCAAACTACGGGCATGTAATACATGCATGCCCATTGACTGTGTGCATAGAACCCCCAAACCATGGGCATGTAATACATGCATGCCCATTGACTGTGTGCATAGAACCCCCCAAACCATGGGCATGTAATACATGCATGCCCATTGACTGTGTGCAAAGAACCCCCCCAAACCATGGGCATGTAATACATGCATGCCCATTGACTGTGTGCATAGAACCCCCAAACCACGGGCATGTAATACATGCATGCCCATTGACTGTGTGCAAAGAACCCCCCAAACCATGGGTATGTAATACATGGGTGCCCACTGACTGTGTGCATAGAACCCCCAAACTATGGGCATGTAATACATGCATGCCCATTGACTGTGTGCATAGAACCCCCCAAACCATGGGCATGTAATACATGCATGCCAATTCACTGTGTGCATAGAACCCCCCAAACCATGGGCATGCAATACATGGGAGCCCATTGACTGTGTGCATAGACAAATTAGACACCCACCAGATGATAAACCTTGCCCCACACAGATTGAAGGTGCATTAAACACGCATGCACAAACATACTTGATTACACATATTCATGTTTGGCATTCAGCTTCTAAACTTAATCAGATAGATAAACATATCTAATCTACATCACCAGGGCTGAATGGTCTCATCCAGCATTACTGGCAAATCTCTATTAATTACACTTCTTAATAAAGAACTGATTACAACTGACTATTTGGCACACAATTATGTCAAAAATATACAGATGCATAAAATGTCCAAATATTCTCTATCAGTCCATACCTCCATGGGAAATCAGTTGCACAGTGCAATGACAATTTAATGAATACAATCTTAAGTATGTCAATAGAGTAACATCCAGTACCGGTACATGTACTTGAATTGGTCCATACTTTTATCCCCAACTAACATGCCAGCACTTTTACAGGACGAAACAATCACATCGAACCAAATTATTGTCACTCATAAAATTGGCCAATGATTGTTTTGAAACTTCTCGTGAACTGTAATAAATCCTCTGTGAAAATTTTTGAATGTTATTACATACTTTGTGACCTTTCGTGAAGCTTTCCTCAACAATTTCAGACCTTTTCCATGAATCATTCTTCACAAATTCTCGTTAAATTATTTCTAGAATGTTTGTGCTAAATGGCTTGAATTACAACGAGGAACCGTGCAACTGTTGACAGGTGGCAGCACGTGTTCATCGTGATGATGTAAACAATTTTGTAGGGGTTGTCCATGTCATGACATAACAAATAGTTCTCTTGTAGGGTGTGTCCATGTCATGACATAACAAATAGTTCTTTTGTAGGGGATGTCCATGTCATGACATAACAAATAGTTCTCTTGTAGGGTGTGTCCATGTCATGACATAACAAATAGTTCTCTTGTAGGGTGTGTCCATGTCATGACATAACAAATAGTTCTTTTGTAGGGGTTGTCCATGTCATGACATAACAAATAGTTCTCTTGTAGGGTGTGTCCATGTCATGACATAACAAATAGTTCTTTTGTAGGGTGTGTCCATGTCATGACATAACAAATAGTTCTCTTGTAGGGTGTGTCCATGTCATGACGTAACAAATAGTTCTTTTGTAGGGTGTGTCCATGTCATGACATAACAAATGGTTCTTTTGTCGGGTGTGTCCATGTCATGACATAACAAATAGTTCTTTTGTCAGGGGTGTCCATGTCATGACATAACAAATAGTTCTTTTGTAGGGTGTGTCCATGTCATGACATAACAAATAGTTCTTTTGTCAGGGTTGTCCATGTCATGACATAACAAATAGTTATTTTGTCGGGGTTGTCCATGTCATGACATAACAAATAGTTATTTTGTCGGGGGTGTCCATGTCATGACATAACAAATAGTTCTTTTGTCGGGGGTGTCCATGTCATGACATAACAAATAGTTCTTTTGTCGGGGGTGTCCATGTCATGACATAACAAATAGTTCTCTTGTCGGGGGTGTCCATGTCATGACATAACAAATAGTTATTTTGTCGGGGGTGTCCATGTCATGACATAACAAATAGTTATTTTGTCGGGGGTGTCCATGTCATGACATAACAAATAGTTGTTTCCACCTGTTGCACTGACTCTGTGGAACTCATTCCTAGTGTTAAGTCTGTAGGAAATATAACATTTCGTCGTAAACTAAAAACTCCCCTGACAAGTGCCACACTGTGCCACATTGTGCCACATTGTGCCACATTGTGCCACACTGTGCCACATTGTGCCACACTGTGCCACATTGTGCCACATTGTGCCACATTGTGCCACATTGTGCCCTACAAACAAATGAAGCAACTTGAATCACGACAAATGCCAACTCACTTCGCTTGCTCGCTTCGATGCCTGTTACCTCCGACACAGCCTTCCTCAACTTCCGATTCTCTTCTCCCAGTTTGAAAATACTCTCCCGGAACTCATTAGCCTCCTTCTGCCAAGCATCTTCCATCTCCTCCAGCTCCTAACAAAACAGAAATATATACCAGTCAAACAAAGAAACACAAACTTGTCATTTTGTTTGCCAAACATTTTTATTCGATAAATCAGTGTTAATCATTTCATCTATACTGTAATATACTGTAATATACTGTAATATACTGTAATATACTGTAATATACTGTAATATATTGTAATATACTGACCCAGTCATTGCACTGAGGAGAATTTGCTACGCATCATCACTATTCAACAAAAGGTGGATTACGTTATTTAATGTTGATAATGCGTGCAGAACATTGCATACTGGTGACAATAACAGTGGGTAGCTAAAGACTATAATAGTGGGTAGCTAAAGACTATAACAGTGGGTAGCTAAATACTATAATAGTGGGTAGCTAAAGACTATAATAGTGGGTAGCTAAAGACTATAATAGCAGGTAACTAAAGACTTTAACAGTGGGTAGCTAAAGAATATAATAGTGGGTAGCTAAAGACTATAACAGTGGGTAGCTAAAGACTATAATAGTGGGTAGCTAAAGACTATAATAGTGGGTAGCTAAAGACTATAATAGTGTGTAGCTAAAGACTATAATAGTGGGTAGCTAAAGACTATAATAGTGGATAGCTAAAGACTATAATAGCAGGTAACTAAAGACTTTAACAGTGGGTAGCTAAAGAATATAATAGTGGGTAGCTAAAGACTATAACAGTGGGTAGCTAAAGACTATAATAGTGGGTAGCTAAAGACTATAATAGTGGGTAGCTAAAGACTATAATAGTGTGTAGCTAAAGACTATAATAGTGGGTAGCTAAAGACTATAATAGTGGGTAGCTAAAGACTATAATAGTGTGTAGCTAAAGACTATAATAGTGGGTAGCTAAAGACTATAATAGTGGGTAGCTAAAAACTATAATAGTGGGTAGCTAATTTTACAATATCGGATTATCACACAATGCCACAACTCTTTCAGCTGGAGCGAGGTCGCGCAATTGGTAGGCTCAATGTAGACACGCATATAAGTGTTGTCATGTGATCATTGAATGTGCATGAAAGCTTGATTTATCGACTTCATCAACATTATGATGCAACAGGCAGTAGAGCAGATCACCCTATAGAAGTGACTGACCAGGTTGTCAGGTTGTCAGGTTCATTGATGTTGAAATTGTAGTGTGTGAATAGTTTAACTGATAAATATGGGTATTACATTGGGTTGTCACTATTGTTAAAATCATCACAAGAACTGACTATGATCATTATATCGTGTAACCTGCGAAAGTTTGAACTACATTATATTATCTCAACTCGGACCATTTTTGCCCCTTTTTTCACTGAATTATGACCAGATCTTGTCAAAAACAATTTAATTGTCTGAAGATTTCAGCAAGATAAGAGATGTGTACAATTATCGTCATAGTCGATACTAGATAGGTTCGATTTGTTGTGAAACAAGTTTGAAAAGAGATGAACAAAACAGTGGGACTGTCGAGGAACCTTGAATATGTTGTTAGATTTGTGTGCAGAATCTAGTTGTATTTACACTTACAAGAGGCTGGCTCTTGACAAGAGGGAGAAGTGCAAGCTGAATCTGTCTATAAATAAGGTAGATATTACATGCATGTTTTAAAGGTGTCCAGCCCAAGTTTTCCGAGTGTTAGATACAAAGTAATTATCATGAGTGCTTCTAAAAAGCAAATTTTTTTTAACTAAATTGCACCACATTAATCATTATAAAATGACTCGGATGACCATGTTAATGTTGGTCCCGTCTTGTTAATGTTAATGTCGGTCCCGTCTTGTTAATGTTAATGTCGGTCCCGTCTTGTTAATGTTAATGTCGGTCCCGTCTTGTTAATGTTAATGTCGGTCCCGTCTTGTTAATGTTAATGTCGGTCCCGTCTTGTTAATGTTAATGTCGGTCCCGTCTTGTTAATGTTAATGTCGGTCCCGTCTTGTTAATGTTAATGTCGGTCCCGTCTTGTTAATGTTAATGTCGGTCCCGTCTTGTTAATGTTAATGTCGGTCCCGTCTTGTTAATTGGGGTTGTAAAAAACCAATGAGAAAGTGACCAGTATAAAAGACATGCACTCTGGCAATGACCAGTATAAAAGACATGCACTCTGGCAGTGACCAGTATAAAAGATATGCACTCTGGCAATGACCAGTATAAAAGACATGCACTCTGGCAGTGACCAGTATAAAAGACATGCACTCTGGCAGTGACCAGTATAAAAGACATGCACTCTGGCAATGACCAGTATAAAAGACATGCACTCTGGCAGTGACCAGTATAAAAGACATGCACTCTGGCAATGACCAGTATAAAAGACATGCACTCTGGCAGTGACCAGTATAAAAGACATGCACTCTGGCAATGACCAGTATAAAAGACATGCACTCTGGCAGTGACCAGTATAAAAGACATGCACTCTGGCAGTTACCAGTATAAAAGACATGCACTCTGGCAGTGACCAGTATAAAAGACATGCACTCTGGCAGTGACCAGTATAAAAGACATGCACTCTGGCAATGACCAGTATAAAAGACATGCACTCTGGCAGTGACCAGTATAAAAGACATGCACTCTGGCAGTTACCAGTATAAAAGACATGCACTCTGGCAGTGACCAGTATAAAAGACATGCACTCTGGCAGTGACCAGTATAAAAGACATGCACTCTGGCAGTTACCAGTATAAAAGACATGCACTCTGGCAGTTACCAGTATAAAAGACATGCACTCTGGCAGTGACCAGTATAAAAGACATGCACTCTGGCAGTTACCAGTATAAAAGACATGCACTCTGGCAGTTACCAGTATAAAAGACATGCACTCTGGCAGTGACCAGTATAAAAGACATGCACTCTGGCAGTTACCAGTATAAAAGACATGCACTCTGGCAATGACCAGTATAAAAGACATGCACTCTGGCAGTGACCAGTATAAAAGACATGCACTCTGGCAGTTACCAGTATAAAAGACATGCACTCTGGCAGTTACCAGTATAAAAGACATGCACTCTGGCAGTTACCAGTATAAAAGACATGCACTCTGGCAGTGACCAGTATAAAAGACATGCACTCTGGCAGTTACCAGTATAAAAGACATGCGCTCTGGCAGTGACCAGTATAAAAGACATGCACTCTGGCAGTGACCAGTATAAAAGACATGCACTCTGGCAGTGACCAGTATAAAAGACATGCACTCTGGCAGTTACCAGTATAAAAGGGTCAGCATCGCGATAATGTTCTGAAAAGGCTGTAGTTGATGTCTCATGATGTTACAATCACATTCTTTTAACAACAACATAGTCATAGCCAGTTAATAGAATGTTCCGAAGGCTGAAAATGAAGATGATATCATATGAAAATGGTAAACCGTGTCATAGGCGGTAGGAATATGCTTGCTGTAGGGTGTAAATGGGTCAAAACAAGGCCGGATAATTACATCACAAAATCCCACTGTTCCAATGTCTAGAGAAGGATTTTACTTTGTCACTGATGCTGGCGGAACAAACTGAGATGGAAGATGTAGCAAGCCGTGTTATTGATTATGTGAGGCTTCCTAGGTCGTGGATGTACGAGATACACTATGCCAGAACACAAACTGGCAATTCTTGAATTATAATAATAAACATTATCTTGTATATTGCACGATTGCATAGTTTTTATGTACATCATATTATATAAATATAATTAATTTCACATATAAAAGCATAGAAATAAAAATGTTCAATGAAATGACACTAATAAAGTTTATATAAATATAAAATAATGCAATAAAATATTAAAGATTTTCAAGCAATAATTTTAGAAAGAGATATATTATAAATGCATAATATATCATAATATATCATCTGCCAGGGTGGTCCAGTGGAAGTCCATTAATCTGCCCCAAGGCTGTATAATAATGTAATAGCATTCGCTTGTGTTACGGCCAGGGTGGTCCAGTGGAAGTCCCCTACCCTGCCCCAAGGCTGTATGATAATGTAATAGCGTTCGCCTGTGTTACGGCCAGGGTGGCCCAGTGGAAGTCCACTACTCTGCCCCAAGGCTGTATGATAATGTAATAGCGTTCGCCTGCGTTACGGCCAGGGTGGTCCAGTGGAAGTCCACTACTCTGCCCTAAGGCTGTATGATAACGTAACAGCGTTCGCCTGCGTTACGGCCAGGGTGGTCCAGTGGAAGTCCACTACTCTGCCCCAAGGCTGTATGATAACGTAACAGCGTTCGCCTGCGTTACGGCCAGGGTGGTCCAGTGGAAGTACACTACTTTGCCCCAAGGCTGTATAATAATGTAATAGCGTTCGCCTGCGTTACAGCCAGCGTGGTCCAGTGGAAGTCCATTACTCTGCCCCAAGGCTGTATCCGTGCCTAAAAACCACGGCATGTAAATTGTTGCTAAGTAGCTAAATCTGTACAGAATACTGTTTTTCCAGATGTTAGTCAACTTTCAAATTGTTTCCCAGGTATCCAGGATCTCATTTCTGCAGCCACAAAATAGTAATACTGACTGGATATTTATGAAAATATGAATCACTTTTGGGGCTTCCAAATATAATGTTAATGTCCTTTGAATAAAAACCCTCAACATTTTAGGTGGTAAGATTAACATTTTTGGTAATTACCTTAAGTCCTATGGTAAAATCAGCGCACGTACACATAAACTATGCAGTATATTGAATATATACCTATATTAAAGGAGCTTAATCAATTCGATTTTTTGCTAGTCTTATTTCAAGTTCATTTTGCAAAAATCAAACCTACCTAGTATCCACTACAACACACTAGCACGTTTGTGCAAATTTTGTATGTAGTTTTTTTTATGAAATCATCACATAAACTATTAAATTAGTTCATGCTTGTTCAAGCATTAACTGAAGTGAAAATAGAATTGCTGAAAAATCACAATTTTTTTCCTTGGTGAAATTTTTTTAATTTGCCATGTGATCAGCAACAGGATGGAAGTGACGCCCATGATCAGCATTGACCCACACAGTGCTTACCATTTTGCATGACTAAAGTATGACTAAAGTAAATTCTTTCGATGATTTGAACAAAAACAGTTATTTTTTATTAAATTGACTGCAGATGTCACATAACTAATCCACGTGCCATATATATGGACACCAATGAACCGGATTTACCTAAATCAGTTGAGGAAGCAGTTTTAAACGGAGATTTCATTCAAAGATACCCATATAAATGAGGAATATTAAAGACGATATCATGCCAAATATGCATATTTGTCAACAAGAGGGATCCCTATGATGAGACATTCCTGTATCTGCCTTTTAGGAAACAAACTAACTATATAACTAACTAACTACATAACTAACTAATTACATAATACTATTGTTACATAAAAATGCATATTTTATATATCCAAAATACTCCTTTTTTGAGTCACAACTTTCTAAGTACGTATTTATCTAAAAATTGGAATATAAAACTAAGTACCCCAACAATACCTTCAGAAATGTTCTGTGAGTTATACTGTAGCGGTCGGCTAGTTATGATAGCACCCCTTAGTGACTCTCGCATTTCTGGCTACAAACGATCGACACACGTGCCATTTCGCTCTATCAATAAAGTTGTTTTAACGTGACTTCTAATGTCGCAACATTGGTGACCCTGAGTACCAAGACGGATTCTTGGTAAGCAGCACGCACACAAGCCGAGAAACCGAACTTTGATACGAAAATGGACACGTTATTCGCATTTTGCCGAACATTCATTGAATAGCCGAAGACCGGCGCGTTAAGCTTTACTGCACAGCTAGCGCACGGCTAGCACAATGGAAATGCCAGACTCGAACGCAGTCGCATTGAAACTGCCGGTCTTTTGGATCGACCAACCCCGGGTGTGGTTACAACAGGCGGAGGCCCAGTTCGCGCTGAAAAATATCACATCGGACGTGACGAAATATCACTACGTGGTCGCCGCACTCGATCAAACCACTGCACTGCGCGTAATTGATGTACTGGAAGATCCACCACAGCATGGCAAATACGACAACCTCAGGCGACGCCTAACGGATGTTTTCGGCCTGTCGCCGAGGCAGCGAGCGGATCGTCTGCTCGAATTTGGCGCGCACAGTCTCGGTGACATGCGCCCATCTCAACTGATGGACGAGATGCTCGGCTTACTCGGTGGGCATAGACCGTGCCTGCTTTTCGAAAGCCTGTTCCTGAAGTCGATGCCAGAGGACGTGCGAATGCAACTAACAACAGCCAGCTTCGACGACCCACGAGCCCTCGCGAAGACCGCCGATGCGCTGTGGAAAGCAAGAGGACAGGCATCCGTGGTGTCTGCTGCAGATAACCGCTCTCCACCAACTTCAAACAACCGCACTCAACGAAACGCGCGACCGATAGCGACCGACATCTGCTACTACCATCGGCGATTCGGCAGCGCGCCAGGAAGTGCAAACCACCGTGTACGTTCACGGAAACGACGGAGCCGGTCGTCAGTAGTAGCTTCGGCGCCGCCAACGCAACAGCCTGTTGTTCATCGTGGGCGACATCTCAGCCAAGCGTTTCCTGGTTGACACGGAGCATCCGTCAGCGTGTTTCCTGCCTCGCACAAGGACAGAAACGGTGGCGTACGCACGCTTTCCCTTGTCGCTGCCAACGGGACGAACATCGCTACATACGGAACCAGAGAGATGTCTCTCAGTCTAGACAGGCGCAACTACACGTGGCCTTTCATCATCGCTGATGTGAGGACACCGCTTCTTGGCGCAGATTTCCTACAGGCCAACGCACTACTCGTCGATCTACAAAGCCGACGTCTGATAAACGCCACTTCATTCGCGTCATCAGCACTACAGCAATCTGACGAGCCGGCCCTACATCTGCACCACGTCACTTCAGACGACCCCTACATGCGTATACTCGACGAGTTTCCGGCTATTACACGCCCTGAGTTTGCGAGCCCTTCCGTTCGCCACGGCGTTGAACACTTCATCACAACTACAGGCCCTCCCGTATACGCCAAGGCCCGCAGATTACCACCTGATAAACTCGCAGTGGCCAAAGCAGAGTTTAACACTATGGAAGAAATGGGCATCATCAGGCGATCTGACAGTCCTTTGCACATGGTGCCAAAGAACTCTGGCGGCTGGAGACCGTGCCGCGATTATCGGAGACTTAACGATATCACTGTGCCTGACAAGTATCCAGTTCCACATATTCAGGACTTTTCCTCGCAACTTGCGGGCGCCACTCTCTTCTCGAAGATCGACCTAGTACGTGGGTATCACCAGATCCCTGTCGCGCCAACGGACATCAGCAAGACGGCCGTCATCACGCCGTTCGGCCTTTTCGAGTTCCTGCGTACACCCTTCGGCCTTAAGAATGCAGCACAAACCTTCCAATGCCTCATGGACACTGTCTGCAAAGGACTCACGTTCGTGTTCGTCTATCTAGACGACATCCTGGTTAGTAGCGCAACTGCCGTGGATCACGTGTCGCACCTACGAACAGTTTTCGAGCGCCTGGCTTCACACGGGTTGGTGATCAACGAGAGCAAGTGCCAGTTTGGAACACCAACTATCGACTACCTCGGTCATCACATCACACGTGAAGGAGCAATTCTGCTACCCGCTAAGGTAGACGCTATTCGAACGTTTGAAAGACCGACAACAGTGAAGGGACTCCAACAGTTCGCCGGTATGGTCAACTTCTACCATCGTTTTGTACCGAACGCTGCTCACATCATGCGTCACATCTACGCTGTGTTGGCTGGCAATCCTGTCAACTTGGAGTGGTTGAGCGACCTCGAAGACGCTTTCAACGCCGCCAAAGAAGCTCTAGCAAGGGCAACGATGCTCGTGCACCCACGCGCTGATAGACCCACCGCACTGACAGTTGACGCATCGGGAACAGCGATTGGCGCCGTTCTTGAACAGGACCTTGGTTCATGGAAGCCAGTGGCGTTCTTCAGTCGCAAACTTCGACCTGCAGAACAAAAGCACAGCGCTTTCGATCGCGAGCTTTTAGCTATGTATCTAGCCATTCGTCACTTTCGATATTTCCTCGAAGGCCGCACCTTCACGTTTTACACGGACCACAAGCCTCTGACCTTCGCGATTTCTAAAATCAGCGATCCGTGGTCGCCGCGACAACAGAGGCACTTGGCATACATCTCTGAATTCACCACAGATGTGCGATACATAGAGGGGAAGAATAACACCGTGGCAGACACCTTATCTAGAGACGGCATCTCAGCAATCAAGGCACCTCTTCATGGTGTGGACTACGAGGCGATGGCAGCAGCCCAGCTCACGGATGACGGCATTGCCAACATGCGGTCAGCTCCGACGGGTCTTGTCGTACGAGAAATTCCGCTCAATACGAACGGCCCATCGATCTACTGTGACGTCTCCACTGGCCGACCTCGACCTCTCGTCCCCGACACGTGGCAGCGCACCGTTTTCGACGCAGTGCACGGCCTCTCTCATCCTTCGATCCGAACCACGAGGAAGATGATCGCAGAAAAGTTCGTATGGAGAGGTCTCAACAAGCAAGTCGGCGCATGGGCTAAGTCATGCCTCCGTTGTCAGGCAGCTAAAGTCCATCGGCATACAGCGTCTCCCGTGGCAGACTTCGCCCCAACGACGCGTCGTTTCGACCATGTGCACGTGGACTTAGTCGGCCCTCTTCCGCCTTTGCAGAACCACCGCTACCTGTTCACCGTCGTTGACAGGTTCACGAGATGGGCGGAGGCAATTCCTCTAGTCGACGCACAGACCACCACATGCTCGAGAGCCTTTGCTGCTCACTGGGTGGCTCGTTTCGGTGTGCCAGCGGACATGACGTCTGACAGAGGATCGCAGTTCACATCTGAATTGTGGTCGGTACTGTCGCAGCTACACGGTACACGTTTACACCGCACCTCCGCGTACCACCCACAGTCGAACGGACTGGTGGAAAGGTTTCACAGACACCTCAAATCCGCACTGATGGCTCGTCTCGATGGACCTACGGCGCGCCACTGACGGTCCCGGGAGATTTCATCCCTCGTGGGCAAGAGACTCAGGAGGCAGCACGGTTCCTTCCGCGACTACGCGAAAGGGTTCGCGACCTGGCACCGAGACCTTCCATCCCGCACGGCACCAGACCGTCGTCTGTGCCGTCCACTCTGGCACACAGCGCCTACGTCTTTGTGCGCCGCGACAGCCACCGTCCACCCCTCACACCGCCGTACGAGGGACCCTACAAGGTATTGACGCACGGCGAGAAGTCGTTCGTACTCGACTACGGCAATCGACACGACCGCGTCAGCATCGATCGCCTGAAACCTGCCCATCTCGACTCGGATATTCCAGTCGATGCAGCTAAGCGAGCCCCCCGGGGCCGTCCAGCTGCCGTGCACACACGATCTGGCCGCCAAATCAGACGACCAGAACGCTATGCCCCGGGTGACGGGTGCTAAGGGGGGTTGTGTAGCGGTCGGCTACTTATGGTAGCACCCCTTAGTGACTCTCGCATTTCCAGCTACAAACGATCGACACACGTGCCATTTCGCTCTATCAATAAAGTTGTTTTAACGTGACTTCTTGTGTCGCAACAATACTGTAATTTTAGTTTGCTATTTTCACGTGATATTTTACTTTGTTATTGCACCAGTTACGTTTACATCTAAAATGACTTCTTGTTCAGAGTGCGAACTTTCTTTCTAAATTGACAGGACTAAAATTCCCCATATAAAAGATGCACTTATGTCACATCATATGAATTCTTTAAATTCACATATCGCAATTTAATACGCCCTACATTCAATAAACAGGAAGGTCAGCATGAGCATGGGTGAGTTGTCCACCTGAGGTGACCCCTCTACACACTAATGTCCAGTCTGTCAGCTAAGTAGATACTGGACTGATTTGTTGGTTGAAGCCAGCATGGTGAACAAATTGACGGGAGAACAAATATTGTCTTGGAGCTTCGATCGATCCAGATGTCATCGGTGTCTGTTTGTGACACATGGAAGACACCAACAATACAAAACCAGTCATCTTGTTAGGTCAAAACAGAGGGTATCAAATTTGGGATTGTTTTTCAGAAAAAAAATATAAAACTGCATTGATTTGGTTGGAAATTGAAGGTGCTCAGGTTTGTAGGCACATTTCTCAAAAAAATAGTTTGTCAATTAAATGAAAATCAAACGAGGTAAGAATGTGTGTGATGTATATATATATATATATATATATATATATATATATATATATATATATATATATATATATATATATATATATATATATATATATATATATATATATATATATATATAGTAAATATATATATAAGTAAATATATATATAAGTAAATATATATATATGATGTGACACCGCTGGAGTGTAACAGCCATGTCCATTTATATATGATGCATGACACCTTTCATTGACATCAACGGTGCCTGGATGCTGACATTAACTTGCCTGGCTGCTGACATTAGCTTGCCTGACTGCTGACATCAGCTTGCCTGGCTGCTGACATCAGTTTGCCTGGCTGCTGACACCAGCTTGCCTGGCTGCTGACACCAGCTCGCCTGGCTGCTGACATCAGCTCGCTTGGCTGCTGACATCAGCTCGCCTGGCTGCTGACATCAGCGTGCCTGGCTGCTGACATCAGCGTGCCTGGCTGCTGACATCAACGTGCCTGGCTGCTGACATTAGCTTGCCTGGCTGCTGACATTAGCTTTCCTGGCTGCTGACATTAGCTTGCCTGGCTGCTTACATTAGCTTGTGCTTATAACAGATAAATGCTGTTGTGTAAGCAACAGTTTAGCATAGTAAAAATGTTTAAACATAGGTGGCTGAATGAACAAATTGAATCTTGACTCAACAATGGTTTCCTTGACAACATGCCAAATAGATGTTGTAGCTTTGGATGACTATCTTGTTCAAACTTATCATCTTATTATAAAATATATATATTTTGTGCTCTAGCAAAGATAGCTTGTATGCTTTCCAAAAAATAATATGAAAATCCAAAAAAAATATACTTTAACTTCAGTATATCAGTCAAACCAAGCATTACAATAATACAACAACTTCGCTTACTATCCATATAGGATTCACCCACAATGTATGCCTACTTTACACACAATAACAACCTCGCTTACTATCCATATAGGATTCACCCACAATGTATGCCTACTTTATACACAATAATAACAACCTCACTTGCTATCCATATAGGATTCACTCACAATGTATGCCTACTTTACACACAATAATAACAACCTCGCTTACTATCCATATGGGATTCGCCCACAATGTATGCCTACTTTACACACAATAACAACCTCGCTTACTATCCATATGGGATTCGCCCACAATGTATGCCTACTTTAGACACAATAACAACAACCTCGCTTACTATCCATATGGGATTCGCCCACAATGTATGACTACTTTACACACAATAACAACAACCTCGCTTACTATCCATATGGGATTCGCCCACAATGTATGCCTACTTTAGACACAATAACAACAACCTCGCTTACTATCCATATGGGATTCGCCCACAATGTATGCCTACTTTAGACACAATAACAACAACCTCGCTTACTATCCATATAGGATTCCCCCACAATGTATGCCTACTTTACACACAATAACAACAACCTCGCTTACTATCCATATAGGATTCGCCCACAATGTATGCCTACTTTGGATAGAGTGAACTGGAGTGCATTGTTTGTGTTTGAAAATTAGGTCAAGTTTTGATATTGTCACACATTTGTATTTAAAAAGCCATGAACAGCTACTTTATGCACCAAAACATTT
Source organism: Lamellibrachia satsuma (assembly GCA_033239005.1). Lineage (NCBI taxonomy): Eukaryota > Metazoa > Annelida > Polychaeta > Sabellida > Siboglinidae > Lamellibrachia > Lamellibrachia satsuma. The sequence goes on along the minus strand of BSQZ01000038.1, from coordinate 6,435,088 downwards.
AAAATGTTTAAATGATTTATTTGTGTGTGGTCCCCAACGTTCCTGACAGCTGCACTAGTTCTGCTATAAGGTGTGAATGTCGGGCCATCCTTAGAGTAGTTCTGCTATAAGGTGTGAATGTCAGGCCATCCTTAGAGTAGTTCTGCTATAAGGTGTGAATGTCGGGCCATCCTTAGAGTAGTTCTGCTATAAGGTGTGAATGTCGGGCCATCCTTAGAGTAGTTCTGCTATAAGGTGTGAATGTCGGGCCATCCTTAGAGTAGTTCTGCTATAAGGTGTGAATGTCGGGCCATCCTTAGAGTAGTTCTGCTATAAGGTGTGAATGTCGGGCCATCCTTAGAGTAGTTCTGCTATAAGGTGTGAATGTCGGGCCATCCTTAGAGTAGTTCTGCTATAAGGTGTGAATGTCGGGCCATCCTTAGAGTAGTTCTGCTATAAGGTGTGAATGTCGGGCCATCCTTAGAGTAGTTCTGCTATAAGGTGTGAATGTCGGGCCATCCTTAGAGTAGTTCTGCTATAAGGTGTGAATGTCGGGCCATCCTTAGAGTAGTTCTGCTATAAGGTGTGAATGTCGGGCCATCCTTAGAGTAGTTCTGCTATAAGGTGTGAATGTCGGGCCATCCTTAGAGTAGTTCTGCTATAAGGTGTGAATGTCGGGCCATCCTTAGAGTAGTTCTGCTATAAGGTGTGAATGTCGGGCCATCCTTAGAGTAGTTCTGCTATAAGGTGTGAATGTCGGGCCATCCTTAGAGTAGTTCTGCTATAAGGTGTGAATGTCGGGCCATCCTTAGAGTAGTTCTGCTATAAGGTGTGAATGTCGGGCCATCCTTAGAGTAGTTCTGCTATAAGGTGTGAATGTCGGGCCATCCTTAGAGTAGTTCTGCTATAAGGTGTGAATGTCAGGCCATCCTTAGAGTAGTAAGAAATCAATAACATAGAATACGATATAGATAAGTTGTAATATTGTATTCATTGAATAGTAGGCATGAATTCCATGGACAGATCTTGAATCCCACACAAGCACAGATGAGAACCTTAAGCAAAACTGCACAAATTTAATGCATTTTCTATAAAAATGAATGACACAATCTACTCCAGTCTCTGACACTACTCCAGTCCCTGACACTACTCCAGTCCCAGACACTACTCCAGTCCCAGACACTACTCCAGTCCCTGACACTACTCCAGTCCCAGACACTACTTCAGTCCCTGACACTACTTCAGTCCCAGACACTACTCCAGTCCCTGACACTATTCCAAGTAATCTGTGTGATTAATGGGCTGATGGTAATTTATGAAACAAATAATTGTCAAAGGCCATGCTAGCAAAAACAGCCATGCTTCTAAATATCCTCAAATGACCTCACTACTCCTCATTCAATAGTTTCACACAGTCACAAGCCATCCATTAAGTGTGTGGTATGTTTGGCAAAATGCCTAAATATTTGATACCTCAACAATAGTTATTTGTTCAACACAAGACAGAGCTCCGCATTCAACAGGTCATACTACATTCCACACTACAAACACCATAATCTTGGACAACTTATCCACATCACATTCTATGTTATTGATGTCTTCCTACTGTAAGGATGACATACCTTATAGCAGGACCAACACAGCTGTAATGAACCTTAGGGACCATACACAAATAAACCATTTAAAATTATAAAAATTCTAGGTGCATAGAGTAGTTGTCTTTTTAAATACAAAAGTGTGAAAATATTAAAACCTGGATTAATGTTCAAACAGATCAACCCTGTACTGTGTCCAAAGTAGGCATAAATTGTGGCTGAACCATACATGAAAAGTAAGCGAGGTTGTGTCTCTTCTGGAAGAAATTTTATTCTTCCAAGACAGGGCCATATTTGGGGGGCATTGGATTATTTTTTGGCTGAATTTTTTTTATTTTTCTGTATATGACCTGTTGCACTGTTACATCGCAAACTGATGGGTGACTAAACTTGCCCCCTCCACCCCGCAAGATTCTAAATACACCACTGTTCCAAGATTATATATAAAATTTAAGAAGCTTTTTTCCAAAAATAAAATATTAGAATATACTCACGAGTGCTTGGTTTATTGCATATTGGCAACATAATGTTTTGTTACTGGCAAAATATACACAGTGACACTGCTATTTCATTTCACAGAGATATACCAGTAAAGGTAAGATATGTTTATTTATTTCTCACATAAACATTTGCTGTTCATTTCACAATTTTAGTATTACTACTATTAGTAAATCTAGTAATATATGTTGAAGAACAATGTCTTCTTATTTTGTATTGCTTGTTCACTGTCTGTGCTTTAGGGAATCCCCATGTCGGAAGGTGAGAGGTTGGGTTGTTAGACAGCACGTGTACATACTACATAACATACTACATAACATACTACATAACATCTGCTGCACAAATGAAACTAGCCAATAAAAAATTCCTATATCATTTATTTTGTTGACCCTGGCAGGCATGAAGGGTCAGAGGTCACTTGTCTCCTGAACTCCCTCACAACTTTCTGTGCCTTTGTAAAACATACTATAAAACTGATACTCAGTTCCGGTGAGAACATTTCTGGAGTCAGGGTTGGGTTTCTAACAGTCAAAAAGGTTTTTTTGACAAGACAATGTCAGAAGCTGTCAGTATATAATTTCTCTTATGGATTTATGTATGATACTGCTAAATATATGGCCTATGAATAGAGAATTTATAAGGAATAAAAAACCATGACAATGTTACTTGACTTTTTTACATTTTCAATTAACACATTCATTTATTAATAATTCTGCTCTGAATCAAAGTTGCTAATATAGTTTTACATTGTATTCACAATTTACAATTTCATGTCAATCAGACAATCTCTACACAACAACTGAGCTGTTATTGGCACTTCAAGCACATCGTACAATTTACCTTAACATCCATCTCAAAGTTGTTAATATATCATATCATGTCATGTCAGTTCAGTCACGTTACGCGTGTTATCCAACAATCAGACAATCTCTACACAACAAATTAGCTGTTACTAGCACTTTATGCACATGCATACAATTTACCTTAATGTCCATCTTAAAGTTGTTAATATAATATATCATATCATGTCATGTCAGTTCAGTCACGTTACGCGTGTTATCCAACAATCAGACAATCTCTACACAACAAATTTGCATAATGTTATTAACTTGTTACACTTCAAGTCCATTGTCATTGTTTAGAAAGCAAGCCCAGTCAGTAGGGTTGTGGCTCACTATCAGCTCAAGCCCAGTCAGTAGGGTTGTGGCTCACTATCAGCTCTAGCCCAATCAGTAGGGTTGTGGCTCACTATCAGCTCAAGCCCAGTCAGTAGGGTTGTGGCTCACTATCAGCTCAAGCCCAGTCAGTAGGGTTGTGGCTCACTATCAGCTCTAGCCCAGTCAGTAGGGTTGTGGCTCACTATTAGCTCTGGCCCAGTCAGTAGGGTTGTGGCTCACTATCAGCTCAAGCCCAGTCAGTAGGGTTGTGGCTCACTATCAGCTCTAGCCCAGTCAGTAGGGTTGTGGCTCACTATTAGCTCTGGCCCAGTCAGTAGGGTTGTGGCTCACTATCAGCTCAAGCCCAGTCAGTAGGGTTGTGGCTCACTATCAGCTCTAGCCCAGTCAGTAGGGCCGAGGCTCACTATCAGCTCAAGCCCAGTGAGTAGGGTTGTGGCTCACTATCAGTTCAAGCCCAGTGAGTAGGGTTATGGGTCACTATCAGCTCAAGCACAGTCAGTAGGGTTGTGGCTCACTATCAGCTCAAGCCCAGTCAGTAGGGTTTTGGCTCACTATCAGCTCAAGCCCAGTCAGTAGGGTTATGGCTAACTATCAGCCCAAGCCCAGTCAGTAGGGTTGTGGCTCACTATCAGCTCAAGCTCAGTCAGTAGGACTGTGGCTTACTATCAGCTCAAGCTCAGTCAGTAGGGCTGAGGCTCGTTAACAGCTCAAAGCAGCAATCTAATTTTTATTTTGGTTAAACACTGGAACTAAGTTGAAATGTTCTTTGATATTGAGTCACAGCCAGCACTGATATTGTAACAAGGGGAGCCTTTTACTGGCCAATCCTGCTTGTAACTACATTTATATTGATCAATCTTAACTCAAAAAACTCCACAAAGAAATCCTTGTCTAACTTTTAAAAGTAAAGTAAAAGTTGTAGATGCATATGAATGGTGACAGCATTACCAGTAATATATTGATTTTAAATTACAGTCAACACATTAAATAAAATGGTATATATATTTTTTAGTTTCTTACACTTTTTTAATTATGCATCAGAAAGGTATTTCTGACGATTTCTGACAGTTTCTGATGCTTTAGATGTCAGAAAGGTATTTCTGACTAGGCGGTAAAAACCACAGTATTTACATCTCATCAGAAACTTGCCAACCCTGTCTAGAGTCTGAACCAGGGAACATAGATTTATAATTTGGAGGCATGCCTCCCCCTTCTGACCACTGGGAGGCATGTTGTCGGCAAACATGCAAAATTAGTTTAGTAAGGCCAGCACATTATTTGTGAAACACAAAGGACCTCAGCAAAGAGGCAGATATTTTGAAGGTCATCTCATTACTTGGTCATCTCATCAGTGATCTGTGCTCATATAACTAGGTGTCCAATTACAGTGACTTTAAACAACCACAGCCAATGCTGAGCAGGTGGACTCATTAGATAATTGAACATATATACATGGAAGGATGGGCCACTTCACTCAAGTGATTGTTACATATTAGTACATACAATACAAGTATATACAATACAAGTACATACAATACAAGTACATACAATACAAGTACATACAATACAAGTACATACAATCAGACAGCTGGATGCCTCAAGCATGACTTAAATGCACAAGTGGATGTAATTGTAATTAATTATAAAACAACGGTGTCTTAAACTAATTAATGACCTCAAAACATTGATGTACGATTGTATGACTGTCACTGTACACAAATTGGTTTCATGTGGAGGGGAGTTTTGTTTAGCGTTGAATTTGTACATTGATGTATATTTCCCCCCCCCAAATTTTTTTTGTATCATGGTTCATATATTATGAAGAGAAGAACAAATAAATGATCATCAGTGTGTGTGTGAGTGGTGTGTGATTGTCACATCATGTCAGTGTGTGTGAGTGGTGTGTGATTGTCACATCATGTCAGTGTGTGTGAGTGGTGTGTGATTGTCACATCATGTCAGTGTGTGTGAGTGGTGTGTGATTGTCACATCATATCAGTGTGTGTGTGTGTGTGTGGTGTGTGATTGTCACGTCATATCAGTGTGTGTGTGTGTGTGTGTGTGTGTGTGTGTGTGTGTGTGTGTGTGTGTGTGTGTGTGTGTGTGTGTGTGGTGTGTGTGTGGTGTGTGATTGTCACATCATGTCAGTGTGTGTGAGTGGTGTGTGATTGTCACATCATGTCAGTGTGTGTGAGTGGTGTGTGATTGTCACGTCATATCAGTGTGTGTGTGTGTGTGTGGTGTGTGATTGTCACATCATGTCAGTGTGTGTGTGTGGTGTGTGATTGTCTCATCATATCAGTACGTGTGTTTGTGTAGTATGTGACTGTCACAGCATGAAGGACAAGGACACTGTCACATATATTCTCATGTCAATGTAATTCAAAGTTTTGTGTTTGAAGTAAATTACATTGAGTTTTGTGTAGTGTTGTACATCAGTATGTTGAGATCATCCCTATGGTAAGTTTTGTATAGTGTTGTACATCAATATGTTGAGATCATCCCTATGGTAAGTTTTGTATAGTGTTGTACATCAGTATGTTGAGATCATCACTGGGGTAAGTTTTGTATAGTGTTGTACATCAATATGTTGAAATCATCCCTAGGGTAAGTTTTGTGTATTGGTGTACATCAATATGTTAAGATCATCCCTACGGTAAGTTTTGTATAGTGTTGTACATCAATATGTTGAAATCATGCCTAGGGTAAGTTTTGTGTAGTGTTGTACATCAATATATTGAGATTATCCCTAGGGTAAGTTTTGTGTATTGTTGTACATCAATATGTTGAGATCATCCCTAGGGAAAGTTTTGTGTAGTGTTGTACATCAATATGTTGAAATCATGCCTAGGGTAAGTTTTGTGTAGTGTTGTACATCAATATATTGAGATCATCCCTAGGGTAAGTTTTGTGTATTGTTGTACATTAATATGTTGAGATCATCCCTGGGGTAAGTTTTGTATAGTGTTGTACATCAATATGTTGAAATCATCCCTAGGGTAAGTTTTGTGTATTGTTGTACATCACCATGTTGAGATCATCCCTAGGATAAGTTTTGTGCAGTGCTGTACATCAATATGTTGGGATCATCCCTGGGGTAAGTTTTGTTTAGTGTTGTGCATCAATATGTTGATATCATCCCTAGGGAAAGTTTTGTTTAGTGTTGTACATCACTATGTTGATATCATCCCTGGGGTACCGTAAGTTCTGTATAGTGTAGTACATCACTATGCTGAGATCATCCCTGGGGTAAGTTTTGTTTAGTGTTGTACATCACTATGATGAGATCATCCCTGGGGTAAGTTCTGTATAGTGTAGTACATCACTATGCTGACATCATCCATAAGGAAAGTGATTATCTCACCGACAGGTGTCGTATCGTTAATCTAGAAGTGTGCAGTATTTTGTTTATTACTATTCAGAATGTACAAATAGTTAGAGGTGACCACAGTCAGGTAGTCATTTGAAGTTAGAGAAATTAGATCTATATTCTGGTGTGTCAGATGCTTTGGCACATGACATGGGAGAAAATGGCACAAGATCAAGAGATGTGTAGATAAGTCGTTGATAAAGGAGAAAAGATTTATGATGTGCCCCCCCCACAAGCAATAAAGGGGAATAAGAAATGTATGTTAATGTTGAACATCATCATGTACAATTACATTCTTGTTCTTCCTGTCAAGGACTGGGCTCCTTAAGAGCATTTAAGTGTGTGTGTCCACTGGTAATTCCAGTCTGAGCCTGGGTTCAATTTAAAAGACGTTGCACCACTATCAGTGTAACAACAGGAGTTGAAGTTAAAACTACATTAAAAATTATATGCAGAATTTGAAGTTATTTATTGAGTGCAGGGTTGGCAGGTTTCTTCCCTATAGGGAAAAAAACGTGGTTTTTTCCCAGTTATTTCCGATACGAAAGAAATACCTTTCTTCCCTACTACTGGGAAGAAATGGAAGAAACCCAGAAACCCGGTTTTTGTCAAATTTTTTAGTAATATATGTCCCAAATATACAAAATATACATAAAATGTACATAAATATACATAAAATGTATATATAATGATTAATAATGCTTCAACAATAAGCATCTGGTGATCAAGCCCAATTACCAGGTGTCACCTACATTGTATAAGTCCCATCAGCTGGGTCACACAAACCAACCTGTTATAATTACTAGCTATTGTTATATGTTTCAATTGACAGATTATGGACTTCTAAAAGTGGCAAACATGTCATTTTATTTCAAAGTGACATTCACTGTGTAAAATATAACACAACACATTGATACAGCTCTTTGGTGCTGTGGCTTCCTTTCCCCCAGAAACAATAAAGGGTTTTTCAAAAGGTGAAATGGCTTCATTTTTTTGCAGTGGCTTCCTATTGAAATACATGACAATGGCATTCCCCTTATTAAACAACTTTTACACTGGCTTCATTTTATCCAGTGGCCTCCCATTGATTACATATTCACTATATAGCCAGGTGAGAGAAATATTTTAAATTCAGATCTACATGCTTCTCCAACATGTACTGACAGTGCCTTTGCGTTAAACTGGAAACCTTTATCACCAAGTTGACATTTATTTTTCTCATCAGTTCTATTCAAATCACAATGTATAAGGATGGTAGACCTCGTGACACCATTTGGGAACACTTTGTTTCTGTGACAGTTGCTGGAAAAGAGTATGCTAAGTGCAAGCTTTGTGACAACCAGCAGCTTCCTAAAGCTTGCCGTCTCAAACTCCATTATGTGAAATGCAGTGCAGCACACCACTTACCAGCAGAAAAAGAGATCCCTGAGCAGCCTATGTCAGTCAAAAGACCGAGATCTCCATCTCCTCCACCAACCAAACGACAGGCTATCTCAATCCAACCAGACATGGACAGTTGTGTTGTGAAGACATCTCTAAACCAGAAAAATGCCATCGACTTGGAGATTGCCAAATTCTTCTATGCTTGCAATATACCATTCAATGCCGCTGACCATCCACAGTACAAAAAGATGATGAGCACACTACGAGCAGGATATCAACCACCTAACAGGAAGCAGATAGCCGGAAACCTCCTAGACACTGTGTATGATCAACTCCAGGAGGATATGAAGCATGTCATTGGCGGCAAAACTGCAACTCTTGTACAAGACGGCTGGAGTAATTGCCACAACGAAGTTATAATTGCAAGTTGCCTCCAGGTTGAGAACAAATCCTATCTTTTGGATAGCCACCCTACTGGATCTATGTCAAAGACAGGGGACAATTGCAAGATGTTGTGTCAGGAGTCAATCACAAAGGCAAAGGAAAACTACAACTGCACTGTATCTGGAGTATGTACTGACAATGCTAAGAACATGGAAAAAATGCGTGCTGCCTTACAAGAAGATGATCCAGACCTCACTGTGTATGGCTGCTCTGCCCACTGGCTCAACTTACTTTGGCTGGATCTAACTTCACAGTCAGTGATGAAGCATGTTGTGGAAGTACAGAAGTATTTTCGCAACCACCATAAGCCATGTGCCTGGCTGTCTGAGTGTGCCGAAAGTAAGAAACCACAGCTCCCTGGAGAAACACGGTGGAAGTCCCAACTCACCTGTTTGGACAGCTATATTGCCAACACAGCCAGCTACATGAAGATTGTCCAGGACCATGAGGATGAGATTGACCAAACCATTGCCAAAAAGATACAGGATATCAATATCTATAGGAATGCCAAGGACACGGCAGACCTGCTTCGCCCTGTAGCACATGCTATTGATGCTTGCCAAGCAGACTACTCCTCTCTGGCATCAGCATGTCATACATGGCTGTCTCTTCTGAATAATCCCAATCTTCAGTCACCAGTGCACAAGACCCTTGTCATGAAACGGTTTAAGCAAGCAATCATACCAGAACACTTTACAGCCTACAAACTACATCCAGCATATCAGGGTGTTAAACTCTCTGCTGGCCAATTGGAGATTGTTAATGACTTTATTGTGTCCAAGAGTCCTGCCTTCATCACTGAGCTGATTGCCTTTCAAGCCAAATCCACACCATACCCTGCTGCATTTTTCAATGAGGCAGCACTTCGGATGGATCCAGTTACCTGGTGGAAAGCAACTAAATCCAGTGGTGTAAATTCTGACTTTGTAGACTTTGTGATACGTCTTCTACAGGCACCAGCTTCCTCAGCCTCAGTAGAGCGTATATTTTCCAACTTTGGACAGATCCACAGCAAAATTAGGAACAGACTAGGAAATCAAACTGCAGGAAAGTTAGTGTTCTGTTTCCGTCTCCTGAGAGGTGATCTTGAGATTGATTATTAACTGCTGTTTGACATGAACAGTGTGCTATATACCTGATGTGAAGATTGTGTGTGACCTGATACGAACATTGTGCTAATTGTGAGAACATTGTGCTGATTTTAATGTAAATATTATTCTCGTAACTTCTGTAAATGTTATACTTTGAAGTATGAACACTGTCAGGGGTTGTGTGTTTATTGTATTAAACTATATTATAGTTGCTGACAGTGATGCAATAAAGAATAACACACCTTTATTCCCAGTTTCTTCCTAGTTTCTTCCGGGAAGAAAGGTGCTTCTTCCTTTTTTTCCCATGTTTCTTCCCACGGAAGGGAAGAACTACCTTTCTTCCCGGAAGAAAGCCAACCCCGATTGAGTGGTGAGGTCTAGCTGCAGATTGTGGAGACTGCGGCCTTGTAGACTCTGGAAGGACTCCAGTGAAGGGGCTGAGGAGATTGAGGTTGGGAGGTGGTTCCCCTCAGACATTGTACATGGGAAGAAAGAGTGAAAGGGTGTTGGACCTGTTCCTGATGCAGGCGTTGGTGGGGAAAATGTATCGCGGTGGGAAAAAATGTATGGGGAAAAACGTATGGCGTGCATGATGTGTTAGTGCTTCTGTTCATTGTGATATACAGTAACATGAAATATCTCACCACAAATGAAACTTGAAATGAAAGTGGGCGGCGACCGAGTGAGTGGCCTGGCCCAAGGCAAGACTGTATACCATATATACATACGCGTTCATGTTTGTCACGTTGATTCTCCCTGGCCGTTCTCTCCGCCTGGAGTCTCTCGATGGAGCGCTTCAGATCGGCGACCTCGTCGTTCTCTTTCTGACTGCGGCCTGCCAGCGACTCCAAGTGTTCCAGCACCGAGATCACCTGCGGCATAAGCTTCGTCAGTACATCTGATCCGTACTTGTCTATTATCACTTCAAACTCCTTTCCTATCGAGATCGCCATGTCGTATACATCGACGACATGTAAACCGTTCGTTGGACTCTCCATTTGCGTCGGCATCGAGTTGACTGGACGTCGAGTTAGAATAAACGACAAACAGTGAACTGGTCTAAAAACAACATCACACCACAGTCAACAGCACAAGGCTTCCGCCATTTGGTGGAATGATTGACAGGTCATGCATTCTGTCTCTGCGCAGGCGCATGTACAGTCGCAACATTAGCCTCGCAACATCAGTAGAACACAGCGAACCGTGCTGACACCTAGCGAATGTCAGTTACAGAAAGTACATGTCTTTATAATTTTGCAAGTTTTTTGTAAGTGTTGTTTTGTCTTCCAAACACTCCTTTTATGCAGCTTAGAGTTTGGGTACTTTTCTTGAGTCCGGGCCTTCCTTAACTGTGCCGTTATTAACATGCAATATGAAAGGTAGTCATGCACAGTGCATACACACATTGCACAGCTATTTTATATATATATATATATATATATATATATATATATATATATATATATATATATATATATATATATATATATATATATATATATATATATATATATATATATATATATATATATATATATATATATATATATATATATATATATATATATATATATATATATATATATATATATATATATATATATATATATATATATATATATATATATATATATATATATATATATATATATATATATATATATACATATATATATACATATATATATATATATATATATATATATATATATATATATATAAATATATATATATATATATATATATATATATATATATATAATATATATATATATATATATATATATATATATATATATATATATATATATATATATATATATATATATATATATATATATATATATATATATATATATATATATATATATATATATATATATATATATATATGTATATATATATATATATATATATATATATATATATATATATATATATATATATATATATATATATATATAGACACACATATATATAGACACACATATATATACACACATATATATGTATGTCATAACAGAGACATCGATGTGGGCCCGGATTCTAGAAAAAATCCGCGACTTTTAATGTGCGTAGGCATGTAGACAAAAAATACGTCGAAATGTCGACTTATATATATATATATATATATATATATATATATATATATATATATAGTAAGTCGAAATTATTAAGTCGAAAACTTACTAAGTCGGAATTTCGACTTAGCTATGTCGAAATGTTGACTTACTAAGAGATGGGGAGATGGAAACATCAACAATGCTCTCACAAGGCACATCAGTGCCCTCACGGGCACATCGGTGCTCTCACGGGCACATCGGTGCTCTCACGGGCACATCAGCGACATATTATGGATACGTCAACCAGCTCTAGCTTCGTGATGAATGTGTGTACTTTGTCTACTAACTCAGCGACCGTGGTGAGCCGGCCTTGGGGTGACTCGCTTAGCGAGTTCACGTCGCTCAAACACACACCAGCTTCAAGAGCCACATTTGTCCGTCCCCGTGAGAGCGAACCTCAGTGTAGAAGACCAGAGGCTGTATATAGCAGGGTATTGACCACGATGTGGAAGACCAGAGGCCGTAGAGCCGGGTATTGACCACGATGTGGAAGACCGGAGGCCGTAGAGCCGGGTGTTGACCACGATGTGGAAAACCAGAGGCGGTAGAGACGGGTATTGACCACGATGTGGAATACCAGAGACCGTAGAGCCAGGTGTTGACCACGATGTGGAAGACAAGAGGCCGTAGAGCCGGGTGTTGACCACGATGTGGAAGACCAGAGGCCGTAGAGCCGGGTGTTGATTGCGATGTGGAAGACCAGGGGCCGTAGAGCCGGGTATTGTCCACGATGTGGAAGACCAGAGGCCGTATAGCCGGGTGTTGATCGCGATGTGGAAGACCAGAGGCCATAGAGCCGCGTATTGAGCACGATGTGGAAGACCGGAGGCCGTAGAGCCGGGTATTGACCACGATGTGGAAGACCGGAGGCCGTAGAGCCGGGTATTGACCACGATGTGGAAGACCAGAGGATGTAGAGCCGGGTAT